>JAZAYU010000005.1:11287980-11600203 GCA_038501625.1 Corbicula japonica
ATGTTTTGGATAATTATGTTGATGCCACCTTAAATCGGATGATAAGGCCATTTCTAAATGCAGATGAAATTAATCTGCATATTGCCAAATAAATGTACTGTGCCCAAACTGAGCATGGAAACCAGTCTTAAATCTTAAGCATGTGATTGTCTGAAATGGCGATGCTTGAGATTTGAGACTGGTTTCCAATATCAGTTTTATACTGTTCAGCCCTGGTCTGTTTGCGAGGTTTTATTCGAGATATTTAAGCATGTAGAGATACAGAATATTTCAAATTCTATTGCCATTTATTGGAAAACTATTATAATAGTAAACATTGCTTTTAACATCGAAATGCAGGTTAACAATAACTATCCGACGCTATTTAGTATGGAACGCCTAAACTGTCTTATGTTAAGAAAAGCTATTATGCTCGGTCAACTGTCATTCTATTCAGTTATGATAACATTCTGACTTGTGCATAATGCATTATGTCCAACCATGAAAATATACTATTGAGTAGAGCCATCATCATGTTTAGTCGAAGTATTGTATTACTGAGTGATTCTTTCATTATTCTAAGTTATTACGACATGCTGTCGGGTGGCACAATTATTATGTTCAGTTTTGATATTATTCTGTCTTGTGCTATACTCATTATGTTCAGCCCAAAAAATTATACTGTTTAGTAGAACAATCATTATGTTTAGTCGGAGCAGTATATTACTGAGTGATTCTTTCATTATGTTCAGTTGCAATGACGTGTTGTTGGGTAGTAGAAGTATCCTGTTCAGTTACGGTAATCTTCTGTCAAGTGAGTAATTGTTTAGTTATGAAAATATACTGTTGAGTAGTTTCATCATTATGTTGAGTCGAAGCAGTTTATTACGGAATTATTCTTTCATATTGTTAAGTTACAATGACATGCTGTTGGGTGGCACAATTATTATGTTCAGTTTTGATAATGTTCTGTCTAGTGTGTAATTTATTATGTTCAATCGTGAAAAAATACTGTTGGGTAGTTTCAACATTATGTTTAGTAGAAGCAATGTATTACTAAACATAATGTTGAAACTACTCAACAGTAAATTTTCATGACTGATCATAAAGAATTACTCACCAGACAGAACATTATCAGAACTGAGCAAGATACTTCTACCACCCAATAGCAAGTCATTGCAACTGAACATAATGAAATAATCACTCAGTAATACACTGTACCGACTTAACATAATGTTGAAACTACTCAACAGTTTATTTTCATAACTGAACATAAATAATTACTCACTAGACAGAACATTATCATAACTGAACATGATACTTCTACCACCAAATTATGGAAACGTATATGGTACACCCTGAAGATATGATTAAATCGACTTAAGGTTAGTCGACTTGTTATGATAACAAACGAAAATTAACTGTAACGGTTGTCTATGTAAACTAATCTTTCTGACATAAGTTAGTGAAACATTATTTTAAAATATGTCATGTCGACGTATGCTATGTCATCTTATCCACATAATTTGTACATAGATCTTTCCTGACTCACCTATTTTTAGTAAGCGCGTTGACAAAAATCCTTTATTTCATTCGTTTATCAATATTTTGACCCAAAAAGATATATGGGGTCATCTACTGGACATGACCAACCTACCTATGAAGTTTGACGAGTCTAGGTAAATCCCTGGAAAATATTTTGCTCTTCAAGGCCAATATGACCTACTGACCCCCAAAACTATAGGGGTAATCTTATGGACATGACCCTCATGATATCAACATTTACACCAAATTTTGTTAAGACCTGGTCAAAAAGAAGGTCTCTAGAGTGAAAAAAATAGTTTTGTCTTTATATGATCTTGCGGCCCAGTTTCGGCTAGGACCAACGAGGGCACTAGAGGCACATTCTGAAAAAGTTTGTATGAAATCCGGCACAATAATACTTGTAGCAGGGACAATGTTTTTATTCCAGCATGTCACCTTTGACACTATTTTTGCCGCTAGATGACCCAAATTTTGTACTCCTTCTAGACCTTCATAAGATGAACATTCATATCAAATCAAGATTTGATCAAACCAATCTTCTCTAGAATGAACAAAATGACCGCATTTGTAGATGTGTAGATTTGTAAAGTATGTGTTTAAAATCTTTTTAATAAGTTAGTTAACATCAAAAGCTTGTGAAATAAACTGTATACTTTAAGGTAATTATCGATAAAAGGGGCCTGAAAAAAAATCAACTTTGTTGAAACAAACATGCAGTTTCAAACTCTATTTATAAAAACCTCCTTTATGCATGTTATGCCCCTTTCGTCTATAACACCGATATCGAAGTAAACATTTCGTATATATCTCACTTTAAACTTTTATGTACATTTTATTTTTCGAGAAGTTTACTCGACAAAAACTTGTCGAGAAGACAGAAATTATCTAGTTTGTCGAAACTTATTATTTCAATTTGTATATAACTTTGTTTCAATTGAAGAATTATTAAGTGGAAAAGGTTACAAATGTTTTTAAACGAATTGGGAAAAACAAGTAGAAATTCTAACAGTAATTCAACAAATTGACAAAAATAAGTATACAATCTCGAAAGAATTACTCACATCTCGAGGCCCTTTAACGCTTCCGTACTTGGTGTGATCATGTCGTCCTATAAGCACACATCTTCGCATGAAATGACATCATCAGGGTGTACCATATACGTTTACACCCTGATGTTATGATTAAATCGACTTAAGGTAAGTCGACTTGTCATGATAACAAAAGAAAATTAACTGTACCGGTTGTCTACGTAAACTTATCTTTTTGACATAAGTTAGCGCAAAATTATTTGAAAATCTGTCATGTCGACGTATGCTATGCCATCTTATCCACATAATTTGTACATCGATCTTCCATGACTTACCTAGTTCTAGTAAGCATGTTGACAAAAATCCTTCCTTTTGACCCTAGATGATCCAGTTTTGAATAGGACAAACTACGGCACCAGGGGCACAATTTGAGCAAAATTGGTTAAAACCCAACCTGTAGTTTCTGACTAATAGCGGGGGCAAAATATTGTTAACGGACGGACAGACCACGGACGAATGTTGATAAGCCCGCCATCTGAAGGTGGGCTAAAATGACATGTTCAACTTTTGCATAGAAATCATGAATGTGTACAAGTAGACCAATGATTATGAATATCTAATGGAGTATGTACGACAGGGCTTAAAAATAATACTTGCTGAATTGTGAGCTTTGGTCATTAAAAATAGGTGATGCAGACGTCTCATCCTGGAAAACATTTTGGTAAAGGTTCAAAGATTCTATCTGTAATAATTATTTGGCAAGGCAGGTCACAGGCCAATTGTCATCATTGTTTGGCTATATCAGGGGCAATAAACGAGTAATATGCGAATAATAGCCCTTTCAAAACAGTAGGTGCACAGTGACACTATCACATCCTGATAAATATTTTGGTGAAGATTCCATGATTCTATTTATAATAGGTTTTTGGATAATTATGCAACTTACAAGCAAATGTTCATCATTTAGGCTATTTTAGGGTCAATAATTGAGTAATTGAGAGTAATGGCCCTTGCAAAATAGGAGGTGCACAAGCTTTCATCCTTTAACATTTTGGTGAATGTTTATTCACTTTCTGTAATAATTATTTGGCTAGACAGGTCAAAAGCTAACAAGGGTCAGTTTTGGAGTTATTCAGGGGCAATGACTCTTGAATTTATGGGTCTTTATATACCGCATTGAAGGTTCTATGTTCACCGCCATATGCGGCATACCATCGTATGGGATGGATAAAAATTGTACTGTTTATTGGTGTCAGGCCTCAGAGTGGGTAATCAAACTGCACCTTACCATGCATTTTGTAAACAAAAGTCCTCCATCTTGGATGAAAATTGGTAAGTTTTTTACTTTTACTCATTTAATAAATAACTCGTAAAATTGAGATATAGCTAAGAACCTGCTATACATTTTTCCGAATCTTTTGGTACCCAGATGGAATATAAACTCTTAGTGGAACACAAGTTACCTCGGTCATGGAAACTGAATCGGCGAGAAATAAGCAAGAATTTTCAGGGTAAAGTGCAGGGAAATTTGTCATTTTGTATGTTTTTCGCCAAGAAAAGTAGTTTTGTCTGTAATCACACCAAAAATTGAATTCCATTCTAAATTTCATGTCCCAAGACAATTTTTTTTGTCAAATAAAACACTTTTTCGCAGCAAAATTAGTAAATATCTTTTATGGTAAAGTGCAGTTCTGAAAAATAAATGATAAAGTGCAGTTGACTTTTTTCCCCCAACAACATAAAACATCGCCGTCGTATTTCCCTGACAAATATGACCATATAAACACATGTCCGACACGTAATCAATTACAGTAATAAAAATGTAACATTTGGGAGACTCCTCAATATCAAATTCCGGCTTAAAACATGTATTGTTTTGATCCGCTCCTCTGAACTTTGGCTTGTTCAGTTGTCACCGGCCAACGAAAAAACTCATGGCTTGCGTATTTTTTTTTTATTAAATTCTTTTAGCTGGTACAAAAAATCGTTTGTGTCAAAATAAAATGTTATATTGGCAGTGGAACAGCTATTACTTTTACGGCCGGCGCCTGATTGTAAAAATATTCTTCAATTGAATTAAAATTAACCATTAGATATTTAGGAGACCAACACAGGTAGTTTCGTATGTTGAAATTACCTGGAAATCGCTCTTTCATCTAGTTGAAATCACATTTTCAACTGACAGTATTTAGGTTCCATGTGTTTCAGATCATGAACAACATATGTGAGCATTGTGGAGCCTAACAGAAAGTTTAAAAATGAATGATAAATATAGAAAAAAAACACAACAAATTCTTTAACCATTTTTAACAAAATCAACAAAATTCATTTGTAAAAGAAGAATATGAGAAAAATATCATCATCATCATCATCATCATCAAGCAGCAACAAGACATTAAAACAACAACAACATCAACGTCGTCATCATCATTGACATGTTCAGACAAAATCTCCGGCTTTTAAATGAAGAAGTTTGGGCAGGCCTGAGTCAAGTTACATAACTCCGGCTTCCTTATTTCTTGGGTTATCTCCTCATTTTATATTTAGAGAAAAAGGTTAACCTGTTTTGGCAAGTTGGATTTTTCTCAATTTCTACAAAGAGCATTGACATGAAAGTTTACAGACTTACTATTAAATACTTAACAGTGCACAGGTTATGATCCTAACAAGTTACATAACTCTGGCTACCATATTTTTGGGAATATCACCCCATTTTGTACTAAGAGATAAATGGTAAACCTGTTTCGGCAAGTTGGATATTTCTTAATTTCTACAAAGAGCATTGGCATGAAAGTTTACTTACTTATTTAGAGAGTGCATGGGTCATCTCCCAATTTCGCTCTTGAAGATAACTGGTTATCCTGTTTCCGAAAGTTGGATATTTCTCAATCTCTACATAAAGAATTGGCCTGAAAGTTCACACACTTACTAAACAGTGCACAGGTCATGACCTGACAAGTGACATAACTCTGGCTACTTGTTTTTAGCGTTATCTTCTCATTTTGTACTTAGAGAAATGGTTAACCTGTTTTTGCAAGTAGGATAATTTCAATTTCTGAAAAAAATAACGTTAGCATGAAACTTTACACTCTTAATAACAGTGCACAGATTATGACCCAGACAAGTTACATAACTATGGCTACCTTATTTCTTGGGTTATCTTCTCATTCTGTTCTTAGAGAAATTGTAAAGTTGTTTTGGAAAGTTGAATATTTCTCAATCATGTGCCTCTAGTTAGTGCCTCACTAGTGTTTCTACTAAATGCATATGCATTAATTTTCATTCAATTCTGTCAATGTTGCATTTTTTCTGAATAATCTGTACTTGATATTCTTAGATTATAGGTTTCTTTACCTATTTTTTTGTTAGCTCACCTGAGCACGAAGTGCTCATGGTGAGCTTTTGTGATCGCCTGATGTCCGTCGTCCGTCGTCCGTGCGTCCGTCCGTCCGTCCGTCGTCAACTTTTTCTTCAAACGACTTCTTCTCTGAAACGGCTTGGCCAATTTTGACGAAACTTGCCACGGATGTTCCTTGCATGAAGCTCTTCCAAAGTTGTTCAAAGAAATCAATTCCATGCAGAACTCTGGTTGCCATGGCAACCGAAAGGAAAAACTTTAAAAATCTTCTTGTCTGAAACCACAAGACCTAGAGCTTAGATATTTGGCATTTAGCATCCTCTAGTGGAACTCTACAAAGTTTGTTCAAATTATTTCCCTGGGGTCAAAATTGGCCCCGCCCCAGGGGTCACTTCATTTTACATAGACTTATATAGGAAAAACTTTAAAAATCTTCTTGTCTGAAACCACAAGGCCTAGAGCTTAGATATTTGGCATTTAGCATCCTCTAGTGGAACTCTACAAAGTTTGTTCAAATTATTTCCCTTGGGCCAAAATTGGCCCCGCCCCAGGGGTCACTTCATTTTATATAGACTTATATAGGAAAACTTTAAAAATCTTCTTGTCTGAAACCACAAGGCCTAGAGCTTAGATATTTGGCATTTAGCATCCTCTAGTGGAACTCTACAAAGATTGTTCAAATTATTCCCCTGGGGTCAAAATTGGCCCCGCCCCAGGGGTCACTTCATTTTGCATAGACTTATATAGGAAAAACTTTAAAAATCTTCTTGTCTGAAACCACAAGGCCTAGAGCTTAGATATTTGGCATTTTGAAACCTCTAGTGGAACTCTACAAAGATTGTTCAAATGATTTCCCTGGGGTCAAAATTGGCCCCGCCCCAGGGGTCACTTCATTTTGCATAGACTTATATAGGAAAAACTTTAAAAATCTTCTTGTCTGAAACCACAAGGCCTAGAGCTTAGATATTTGGCATTTAGCATCCTCTAGTGGAACTCTACAAAGATTGTTCAAATTATTCCCCAGGGGTCTAAATTGGCCCCGCCCCAGGGGTCACTTCATTTTATAAAGACTTGTATAGGAAAAAATTAAAAATCTTCTTGTCTGAAACCACAAGGCCTAGAGTTTAGATATTTGGCATTTAGCACCCTCTAGTGGAACTCTACAATGATTGTTCAAATTATTTCCCTGGGGTCAAAATTGGCCCCGCCCCAGGGGTCACTTCATTTTACATAGACTTATATAGGTAAAACTTTAAAAATCTTCTTGTCTGAAACCACAAGGCCTAGAGCTTAGATATTTGGCATTTAGCATCCTCTAATGGAACTCTACAAAGATTGTTCAAATTATTTCCCAGGGGTCTAAATTGGCCCCGCCCCAGGGGTCACTTCATTTTATAAAGACTTGTATAGGCAAAACTTTAAAAATCTTCTTGTCTGAAACCACAAGGCCTACGGCTTAGATATATGGCATTTAGCATCCTCTAGTGGAACTTCTACAAAGATTGTTCAAATTATTTCCCTGGGGTCAAAATTGGCCCCACCCCAGAGGTCACTTCATTTTACATAGACTTATATAGGAGAAACTTTAAAAATCTTCTTGTCTGAAACCACAAGGCCTAGAGCTTAGATATTTGGCATTTAGCACTCTCTAGTGGAACTCTACAAAGATTGTTCAAATGATTTCCCTGGGGTCAAAATTGGCCCCGCCCCAGGGGTCACTTCATTTTATAGACTTGTATAGGCAAAACTTTAAAAATCTTCTTGTCTGAAACCACAAGCCTAGAGCTTAGATATTTGGCATTTATCATCCTCTATTGGAACTCTACAAAGATTGTTCAAATTATCTTCCTGGGGTCAAAATTGGCCCCGCCCCAGGGGTCACTTCATTTTACATAGACTTGTATAGGCAAAACTTTAAAAATCTTCTTGTCTGAAACCACAAGCAGAGAGTACTTTTGTACTCAGGTGAGCGATATAGGGCCATCATAGCCCTCTTGTTTTAAATTCTCTCATGTACAGGTCTGGCACCAGAAAGTAGTTTTCATTATTAGAACTTAAATGTGATTTTAGTTGCAGTTTTAACACTGTGCTATCATTTTAAATTTGTATCGTGACAAACTTCGCTTACGGGGGCATATGTGTTTTCCGAACACAGCTTCTTGTTTTTCAAATGTGTTTATATACACAATTCAAAAGGAACTACGGTTGTTATTTACCAGTTACTTCATTGATTTAGCCAAAAATCTAGATCCAAATCAGCCAGCACATCTGTGCATCAGCCTTCCGATAAGGATCTGCACTCTTCGCTTTTTGATTTATTAGGTTATTTCCGACAGAAAGGAAACAGTGCAGTCCTGATCAGAGGACACGGATGATCTGGATCTACATAAATTGCACATGCAATTGAATGCATTCATTTGTCATATCCATAATGCAGTAAAGGCCGGGACAGTATTTCAAAACCATACCTAACAGGAAGTATACTACTAGTATAGAATTGCAGTATACCATTAGTATAGAATTGCAGTATACCATTAGTATAGAATTGGAGTATAGAATTAGCTCATTTGAATGTAAAAACCTATACTAAATCTATACTAATGATATACTGTATATTATTGGTATACCATTACAATATAAAATTGCCCATATTTTTTGTTTGGGTTAGAGTTTCTTCATTATGTTCAGTTATTATATATCTTTAATGGCTGGAATAACACTGGAATTCTTGTTACATTGCACATTACGGATTTGTTTTCTTCTGACAATGTTTACGCTCCGCTGGCTTTCAGCACATTCAGTGCTTTGATTATATTTTGAATTTCTGATCATAAATTAATAATAAAGTAAATAACAATTTTAAGACATAGGTTGTGTGCGCTTAATAAGTTATTGGTGTTAATCAGTTACCATGATTTGTAGCACTAATTATCCCAACACTTGATCCGCGGCATTAGGTAGACGAAACCATTTAGTTTTATATGAAAAATATGCACGTTTAGCATCAAGAATTAATAGATGTTATTCTCTTTGTCACTAAAATCTGGTTGTTTTTAATGTCCGCTCATGACCATTCTTCTTCTTCTTCATTGGCAAACATTCATTCATTGATATGATGGCCATGCGTGGGTAAAGAGATATGTGCTAGGGCTCCTAGGCTACTCGAGCTAGAAGTAACCTAGCAATGTGCAAAATATGTGCAAAAACCCAACACCTAAAATTATTAAGACTTAAATATATACAGACAAACTGTTGTACAGGATGTAAGAATGTTAGTCAGTTAAAACAGGATAAAAGCAATATTTATAATGTGACGTAACTAAGGATGGAACACTGGTCATTAACTGTATTCGTGGTTACATTTTATCTGGTCAAAGTCAAGATCCCAAAACTATAAATGATTACCGAAACTGTTTTAAATCAGAAGTAAAAAATTAAATGCCGGAGGAAAAATGTTTTAAATAAAACATAATTTCAGAGATAGCCTTTCAAGTAGTGGCATGTCGTAACAAAATGTAAAAGAGATTAATTACTTACTGAGTAAAATAATTATGAAAACAAATTCCATAGTGTTTCAAGCAATAAAATGTGAAAAATAATAACAAGAATTCTTAGTCACTTTCAAAACTGAGAAAGGAAATCGACAATATCCTATATGAAGTACTTAGGCGGCTTATTTTTATAACATCGTTTCAGTGTCATCCATCTGTCAGTGAATTACTAGGGCCCATGATTGTAGACCAGTCTCAAATCTCAAGCATCTGATTGGCCGAAATGGCGACTGGTCGCCATTTCAGCCAATCAAGTGCTGGAGTTTTGAGACTGGTCTCCAGATTTAGTTTTATGATATTGGGCATAGTTGTAATTCAAATTTGGTGGACAAGTACAAGGGTTTTTCTTTTCTTCATGTGGATGCTTGGTGTCAGCAGGAAAATTTCAGTTAATTATGGATATTTATCAAAAGTCTCACAAATATATATAAAATTATACTCTAATTTGCGGTGAAATAGAGACCACCAGTCACTTTCTCCTTTTCTGTCGATACTATAGCATCATAAGACAACATTGTATGTCAAATTTACCTTGTAAACTGAAGTATCGACTGAAGCGATGACGAAAACGCATAGGTACATTGTATTAATTAAAATATTCATTTTGTTAAAACAAATATCTTTTTGTAAAAACTCTACGTAAAATAGTTTATTTTTTGAACACCATCATAGAGTTATGTTTAACAAACACAACTTAAAATAGATTTACAAATTATATACTTGAAATTGGAAACCACCTATATTTTTCTAACCGAGATAATGCATTAACACAAGATTCTTTTGGAAACTTGTTTCCGGATTCTCATACCTTATTTTGACAATATTCGTTGATGTACTTGTAACATGCAACATGGTAAATTAATATTGTTTAAACTAATTATTAATATTTCCCTGGTAGTTACTCACAAGGATTCTTCCGGTTATGAATCCGTTTGGTGAGATACGGTTGCTGTGCTTGACTACTCATGCATGATCTATATGAATTCGGAAATAATTAAAGTCTGTCAACTTTCTCTGAATTCAGCTGCACAGCTGGCAATTTGACTTTTTCTTCAAATCTTAAGATTTTATGAAAATCATTTGGGTGTTTTAATGTGTAAAACACAAAGGATTCGTGCTTCAATTTCACAACCCAATGTTTTTCATTACCTCAATTAAAGCAATATTGAATATTGATAAATCTTAAATTGATACATGTAATTTCTAATAATTGTGTCACTTTGTGCATGATAATTCATATTTTATTGATTGAAAACTAAATTTTATTATTTTAGAATGTTTCCTTGATTACACTTGAATTTGTAACTTGCAATGGCACAGAAAATGCTATTCAAAAATGTATGCATGTATATGCATAAAGTTATAATCTAGATCTAAAAAGTACTGTTTAATTTACTTTGCATTTACATCACATTGAGACTTAAATATGTAGTGTGTCTACATTTTTGGGCATATTTGTGCAAAGCCATTTGGAAAAAAACTCAGGGATGACAGTTTTATAGGAATTTCAGTTATTTGTAACAGTGATCTTGAAGCTCTAGATGCTGTGTGCAAAATATTGTGACAATATGTTTGAGCCAAGTTACTTATGATGAGCATACGCATAAAGTATATGCTGTGCGCTCGCACACACTGACAAAACTTGAGCATGTTCAAAAATAACATGTTGACTCTGCATATGAGAACGTACACCTACGTATGCCAGCGTGTTTGGAACCTAAACGACTTACGCCACAACTTTTATCGTAAGCTCACATACGTTATAGTGTGACTGCACCATAATACGTTATGAATTTATTAATCATTCCATATATACGTACATAGAGGGCCGGGACGGTGTTGGGATGGTGTGGGATGCCATTTAGAACTAAAATCTGTGACTGATATAATAATATAACATTAATGCTATATTATATCAGTCACAGATTTTAGTTCTAAATGGCACCCCACACCATCCCAACACCGTCCCGGCCCCCTATGTATACGTCTATAATGAAAGTAATTTGTATCATTAGTATTTATATCAGTAATTATCAATGTCCGTTATGTCGTTCTACTATTATCGCCCTTTGTTCATTTTAAAATAATAGTACAAAAACAACAAATATGAAATTATTGCACGCTCAGTTTGATTGAACCTGTTTATGCTGTGATGAAAATGTTAACGCCCAACGCCGCATTGCTCCTGGTTGAGCACCATAAACACAGTATACTGGGATTTCGTTTAATTAAAAAAAAACACTACATAATTTTATTTTTTACGTACCCATTGTCATTACCTATTGTTTATTTAAATACCAAACGCGCAACATTCAATGATCCGTTTATAATAATTTGATCAGAAACTTGTTTTACACAGTGTCTCTTGTGGCATTTTACTTTATTTTCATCTCATTATTCAGTTCATCTTCATTAATCCAATCTTTTCCGAAAATATTCAAACATGCCTCAACGTAAGAGAATGAATTATGATGCATCGACCCACTGTTTTTCCCAATTTTCGATTCTACGAATGATTAAAGCGTATATAGTATTTGTTTTACATCAAGTTAAATCTGTATTTAATCGATACCAAACATTTTCTTTGTAAAAAGAATCGTTAACGCCAATTTTTGGTTACAGGAAACAAAATATCTCAGAGATTTTGCGTATAATTGATCATCTTATGTCGGCCAGATTATTTTTGTTAGAACGCAATAAAAGTGTTAGTAAATTTATCCTTATTGGAAGAAAGACACAGTTCTGTCAATCCAGGTTGATTTTCAGACTACAACATCATTAATTTTCCGACAATATACACCATGGTAAGTGTATGCGATTTCGGACAGACATAATTTTGGATACGATTTTTTTCAGACACTTTAAATTTTTAACCAGAAAAGAAAGGAAACACATAATAAGAAGTCTGAAGTAAAATACTTTGCCAAAACTGGTTCATGTCATGCTCCCTAAATGATACAGATATTTGCCGTCATATTCCACAAATCTCAGGTCAGTCAAATATGAAAATGTCAAACATAGTAATACTGTTTTATGATTTGTTCAAGCTCGATTTGTTTCTTTTATCCCTGTCATCGTGTTCTTGCTGATTTTACTCCAGGAGCTCTGGTCTCGGTAAGATCATTGAGTACCCGCCCCTTCGGCTTTGCAATGCTCTTAACTTCTTATGTTTTATATGTTTGTGTGCTTTTGCATGCAACATTGTTAAGCCGATAAGTGGGTTGGAGTTTTTTCACCAAGACAACTTGTACTTGTTTTGTGATATGAGAACCTGTTGGGGCAAGTGTGAGGTTGGTGCACCCTAGAACCTGGTTTAAACCCCCAGTGGCAATTTGATTTGCCACTGACCGTTCCAAGGCGGTAACCCCTCGGGTTCTCATTTTTGTTTATTGTTAGTGGTGTCCTTTTTGAAACTGATCATTTTATTAACCATGCTCTCTCCCCCTCTCTTCTTCTTGACTGTGTGGGGAGGCTGTTTTTCTGAATGTGGCGATTCCCGATATGCATATTTCACCTTTTTATGATTTCTCCTAGCAGTACCGACTGTTATTCCTTTCAAACATAACCAAAAGATTCAGGATAAAAGCCTCTTGTTGCTAAATGTGGAACTGACACGGGGACTTAATCCAGAATTATTTCATTATTTAAATCTTCTATTGTTGTTGTTTTCTCCAGTTTTGTGAATTTTAAATTTAAAAGAAGACAAATAACTTGCTTTCACCTTCATCTAACAAGAATTAAAGTTCACCTTATAATCTAAACAGCATAGGCATATGATATATTATACTATTTTAAAATTGTTTGCACTATCAGATCCCTTTTTAAGCACACGGCCATAAGTGCCCTTGGTGTGTTTTCTAAAGATCACAACCTCTGCACAAAGCGCTGCTCTTCAACAAGTCGGTATCTCTGAATGCGACCCGGTCTTTGGACCAAGAACGGAGGAATGCAGGCTCGCGAGTCTAGCCCTATAAACTTGACCGTTGTCAAGAGAGGACGGGAATTTTGGGATTGGACTCCAACTTACAAAATGTTTACTAAGCTAACAAAGGCTTTCCTTAGGTGAAAATATATGCATAATTATGATTAATATATCTGTAATTTATTATACAAGTGCTAACTCTACATTTCTTTAAAACTAATTAATTAAACATCTCAATTTCTGTTGCGATTTGCCATTGACGCATATATTAGAACTTGACACCAATATGACGAATATAGTATAAAAACTTTTCAACTTTCAACTTTTATTCTATATTTTCAACATAACATATTTTACATATTAATATATATTAGTTAAACAAGGGTGAAAACAAACATACATACAAAGAGCAAATAATTATACACATTATGGGAAACACTGCTCTGTAGTTACAATGATGTAGATACAATGATATTACAATAACAATCATTCAAATAATAAACAGATGCAGAACAATGCTCTAAATAACAGTTATTAAAAAAATATACAGTACAAAAATGAGCAACATGAACAATGTATTGCTTGCTGAAATATTGAAGCCTACGGGCGTGGTCGACTGGCCGAGGAAAAACTAAAAAAAAACACCCTTTTGTTTTGGGAAAAAAGCAGAAACCTCAACCCGTTTGTTATTTGTCTTGTACCACTAGATGTCGGACCTCATCTCCCGTAAGCTCCTTTACAACAGTGTACTTAAAAAATCCTATTAAGTAATGAGTAACAAAACTACTTTGCAGGATTATGCAAAACACTATTTGAACAATATGACAAAATATTTATTTTATAGTTAGTGTATATGAAGTGAAGTTCTTACAATTAAGAAACCCCAAGGGAACGGAGCGTAGCGAATATCTGAAATTCAAGCTCAGTAATTGGATGGAAAATTATGGTGAACACTCAGTGCAAGAATATATATGTATGTAAAGAATGCACATTAAGATAAACGCGGAAACCTGTGACAATCAGATCACGTAAGATAGGAAACAGCAGAGTCTTCTCGGACAAACGTTAACAATTAAAATACTGAATTGTTTAGACGGCTATGCATAAAAAATGTTGAGCTGCATAAAACGATTAGATTCCCAAAATGATGGGGAAGAATAACAAAATTTTGTACTTAAATTCGAATGGCATGATCTGAAAGCCCTGCAGCTTACTAGTTTTCAACGGAATCTTGGTAGGAACCAAAAAGATAGAGACAAAAATGAAGAAACTAACAAAATAGTCAACAGAAAATAAAACTAAGATAAATTTTCTGAATGAGATATTAAGGAATTAAAATAAGAAAGGAAAAGAATTGGTATGTAAAACAAGAATATAATGGACATTGTAATGGTCTACAGTGTCTACACTAGTCACCCATGCCATAAAGATGTGTATATGGAGGAAAGGGTTCAATTAAATATTAAATAAATTAATACATTGTTCCCGTTTGTTATTAACAGTATTATTTAATATGGAACTAGAAATATCTTGAAAAAATATAATTCGCGTTGATGGGAAAGATTTTCTGTCATAAAATAAACAATAACGTGCAATGAGTAAGACACAGTTAAGTTACTAGATTACTATGTGAAACGGTGCTTCATTTTGATTAACATGTTAAAGAGTCTTAATATTACATTAAGCATTTAAAACTTTTTATAGTATAGACATAATGTAGAAAAAAGTAATATATGCATATCAGGAATCGCCACACTCACAAAACACAGCCTCCCCACGCAGCGAAAAAGAAGAGAGGAAGAGAGAGGGTGCATGTTTTTTATAAGTATGTAAATTCAAATAGGACTCCACAACCAATTAACGAAGAAGAGAACCTTTGGGGATACCGCCTTGGAATCAAATTGCCGCTGGCGGTTTAAACCAGGTTCTGGTAGAGATAATGTGTCAATAACTGAAAGAATTAATATACACAGTGAACATACTAAGTCTAATAGTAATGAAGAAAATAATAATTTTTGAACGTTTTTTATCTTTCCCTTTACAAGTAAGGAAAATATATATATGAAAATTATTTAAAAAGGCATAGTCAATTTTAAGTTCTTTTCACATAAACTTAATAACTAACGTGTCAGAAAATATCACCGATCACACCTTTTCTTGTGACCTGTCTCATACTTAATAGATTTAACCTAAATTCGTTTTAACAAGTAATTAATATGTTAACAAGTGATTTGATACTGGCCCTGTTATATGTCAGATGGCAGTAGTATTGGCCAAAGGCCAAGGCCAAAATCCAATACGACTAACCCGATGACTAAAACAGGGCGAATATCAAATTACTTATTTATTGACAATTTTATTAAATAACTACATGTACTTGTAACATTTCACATAAATACATAATTAAAACAAAGAACAACCGTAAAAATAATATTACAGTTAATAGGGTTTGTTTTTTTTTGGAAATGGCACATTCTGTTACTTATAGTGGTCAGTAGGGTTGTTGTACAACAAAATGTCAGACTGTCTTCTGTGATTCCTGCAAGCTATCAATATCAGCGAACGTTCTCTTCTTAATGTTAAAAATACCACCACACAAACGGATTTGATGTTGTTTTGAGGTATTTGACTTGACACTTCGACTTGCAGCAAGCAGGTATTACTTAAATTCATTACTGGTGTTATATCCGCCAACAGAGAGGAATTCTCATGTTCAATTGTTTGAACATGGCATCTTGAAGCGGTTCTTGAAGATGGTCGCACATTGTCTGATAGGATGTCGGAGGTTCGAGCATGCTGTTCCAAAGTAGGAGTGGAATAAGCATTTATTATTTGGAGTTTTTGAGCTATTTCTGTAGATGGCCGACCTGTCTGAACACGTTTTTGCGCAAATGTTTTTCTTCCGGAGTGATTTACTTGTCGGCCTTCGAGCTGCCTTTATCAGCTAATTAGTTTATTATTTGTTCAAGTTTATTTTTTCCGACAGACTGATGTGAATACCA
The DNA here is from genome assembly GCA_038501625.1 of Corbicula japonica. Classification (NCBI taxonomy): domain Eukaryota; kingdom Metazoa; phylum Mollusca; class Bivalvia; order Venerida; family Cyrenidae; genus Corbicula; species Corbicula japonica. The sequence goes on from JAZAYU010000005.1 coordinate 11,304,366, forward strand.
AACATCTGTCTTGGGTGCTTTTATTGGCTGAAGGTAAAACCGGCTATGATTGTCAAGCAAATAATAGGCCGGTCTTCGACGTCTATATTATTTGTAGATGGCGACTGGACAGATCTCTCACCGGGTGTTGCAAAAACCTTGGAAGCAACTACTGTGTTCGTGTTTCGGCTGTATCCGTTCCTTGTGTTCGTACTTCTCTCTGAAAATAATAAACAGGTATTGACATTCAATCACCCCTACATGAAAACGTTTGCACTTAGCACAGACGGCTGCTTAATACAGGTGAAAACAAGAACAAAAAAACTTGCTTTGGACATTTTGTTGCGGCTGTTTAAAACAGGAGGTGACCGCTAAGGCAAGTTTGACTTAAGCTTAAAATTTCCAGCAATTTATACAATTGAACAAACCTGTAAATTTCAAGTACTCCCGGTGGGCTGGTGCGCTTTCCCGCTCAAAATCTCTAAATAAGTTTGTATGGTCCCGTCTACCACGCATGCCGAAGTAAACGCCACTGATCAACCACACTGTCTGTAGGTGTCTGCATCACCTATAATGATTATAAATATTTCTTATTTACCTATAAATATTTCTTATTTACCTATAAATCGTTGTCATTTAAATCCGCTTTTATTTTAACATTAAATGTGGACAGTAGTATTATATTACCCACATTCTTCTCTCCGGCTTATATTTTACATTTTTCTATTGTAAATAGAAATTACTTATGACAAACTGCTTTAATGGGTCAAAATTACTACGCAACGAATTTCTACTTAGACCTATGATGTAATGGCTAAAACAATAAACTTTAACAAAAATGACATTAATGGAATGCCTTCAAATGATAATTTTATACATGTACTAATATGTTGCATTGATTTACATTATAACCCGTATGTCATTTTCCAAAAAGATTAATTCATTTATTTAAAATCTGATATAGTATATAATGAAACTACCTTTGCAAAGAAGATGTTTGTTCCTAACTGCTGGAATTCGTCAGTATTATGCGCGGTGCCTTCAGATGTTTTCGTTGGATACGAGAACGTGGTACCGGTAAGAATGGCTGAAACTGTCATCTTTTTTATGCTCAAGTTTTTCTCCTTAAGGCTTTGACCCATGGCATATTGTATACCGGTTAGAGTGCTCAGTTCATATTTTGCGCCGTCTCGCTTCCTGATCGCTGAAATTAAATGTACATACACGTTTATATTGGAATACATTTCTAAAATGCACACGAGTCGTTAGATCTACATATTTACAGTAAACTTGCCAATATGAATCTTTAAGAATATTAACTGGCTTTTTTAAAACAAAAATATCATTTGTATGTGGCAGACGCTTTTTATAGGATTAATAAAATAGTTATTTAATAATGTAAAATACAAATTAAAAAAAAAACAGGTTCCGGAAAACATTAAGCCTATTGAATGTCCTGCTCCACAGTTGTATTAGGAATGACACTATGGACTCCAAACTTGTTATTTCAGTAACACTCGAACAGTTTTGCGGTAGACATCTCAGATGAAGTTTGATTCCTCCAACTAACAGGAAGTATTTCTCGAGTGACACAGCGCATGGATTCATCCTTTGTAACAGGGTAAAATTTAACACTGGTCAATTTAACTGTAAATTGAACATACTAGACTATCTTGTCAGATATTTTTTCAAACATCGGTTGGCTTTAAAGTCCCGCTTATCTGTTCAGAATAATGTCTCTCCATTAAAAATGTTCTAGAACAATGTTATCATGATAAATTCAGTTGAACATTGTTTTTCGACAAAGTTTCATGTTTATTGTATGTCAAATTGGCCGACACACGTCAACTCCCCTCACATTGAGTAATCCTGAAATACAACCAAAATAATGTGTTTTTTTCATAAACGTATTTCATGTTTGATGGGATTGATTATCTTTCAGTCAAAACATTAATTATTATCATATTAAACTGCTTGATTAAACATTCGGCAGCAAAAAAACAAACATTAAGACTTAATTATCGGAAATAGCAAGTTTATACTAGTTGTACCGTGTCATATTAAAGTATCCTTCATTGCAAGTTCTACATCGTCATATAACATGCTTTTAATTTCCATCAATGGAAGATCAACTTGTTGTCTGTTGACGGTCAGTATGCATAATGACGCACAGGGAGACTTAAGAGAACAAGGTAGACCTGGCTGTGCAGACAGATTTCGGTCTACAACAGTCGCATAAGATATTTCACAAGATAAACAAAAGAAATTAAAAATAAAATTAAACTTAAAACAATGAAAAAAAGAAATTGAAAAAAAAAGAAAAAACAAAGAAAATCAAACCCCATAGTAAGACTTTCTACATCTTACTTTGGTTTGCGTGGAGGCATCACTACTTGACCGAGGGGTGTTCCTTAAATCTCGCATCTTCGATGACACTTGATTAAAGGTATCTTGAACCAAGTGACACTTTTTGCTATCTCCTCACTTTACACACAATTTTGACAGCCTACAAATAATCAGATTTACATTTTCTTGTGTTAACTTCAAAGAAAACTGTTGTAAAAAAATATGTACTAGTTATGAGACACACACAAACACTTCTTAAAGCTGTTCCAGCTTCCATGGTAAATTTATTCCAATATATTTTTAATAAAATTAGAAATTTGAATATATAATATATATATGAATAAAATACTTGCTAAATTTGAAGTAACATTAACCAAGGTACCCAACATCAGCTGAATCCAGAGCTACATCAACCCCATCAGTTTTCAGGGCAACATCAGCAGCACCAGTATCCAGCATTTGACTGCGATAACAACAACAACAACAAAACTTTTATTTGCAAATCGGCAACCATATTGCCTTTGGCAAATTACACATTCACAGAAATATCGTGAGAAAATGACATAGCAATAACGACAGAGATATCATTAGAAAATATTTCTAACAACAAAATAATTATCAATATTATTACTTAGATAGTTAACAATAACTTAATAAAATATGCAAAAAAATAACAATGCTACATTATAATTATGCTAATTTATTTCTTTATGTTACCTGCGTGCTTATTATTGTTTTTCTCAAATCTAATGCTTTTTCGATAAATTTTGTAATTTTGAAAAGATTGCTTTTATTTTCTGATTTCATTAATCTATTAAACTTATCAATTGTTGGCCAAGAATTTCTTCCTAAATAAATGTTTCTTATATTCGTGTAATAGGGGCATATTAACAAAAAGTGATATTCGTTTTCTACCATGTTATAATTACAGCATTTACAAATTCTGTTTTCCCTAGTAATACCCGTGTACCTTCCAGTTTCAATGTTCAAGGAATGATTGCTTAGTCTAAATTTACTAAATAATTTTTGTAACTTTTCATTCTTGATTTTTGATAGATATTTTTCCATTCCAAATTCAGTCTTAAATTTCGCAAAGCTCTCCAATTTTGGCATGTTATTTATTCCATTTCTCCATTCTTGTATAAATTGGTCTCGTAATCGTTGTTTAAATAAAGGTAAATAATTTTTTGTGTTATCGAAATTATACCAGACATCACTAAATCCCATCTCATCAAGTAAAGATTTAACAGACTGAGCCCAATTTTTACAAGTATGTTCTGGTGTGTTTAAAATATCACATTGTTTTTGAAATATAATATTTAACATTGATCCTGGATTTCTTTTAATTTTGATAAACATCTTTAATGCTCGTTCCTTGCAATTTGTATTTAACGAAAATCGACCCAGTTCACCTAATACGGCTAAATTTGGGGTTGGTGTTTTGACACCTAAAATTCTTTTACAAAATGTATAATGCAATTTATCTACCTCCTTAAAGTTATATATTCCCCACACTTCTTATCAAAAAGACTTAATTTAGTTTCCACGTCGAAATTAAGTTTTTGAATTAGAAACGATAAACTAGACATTGCTTTTAATCCTTGTTCAGATAGAGCTTTGACTGCATGAGATAAATTTCCATTGTAATACATTCTTACACCCAAATAACAAAACTGATCTATTTCGATGATATTCCATTGATTTTCCAGTCAATATTACGTCTTTTCTTTCGTTTTTCAAAGATACATATTTTAGTTTTAGAAACATTTATTTTGAGTCCAAGGTCATTCGAATATTTATATATACTATCAATCTGCGATTGTAGGGAGGAAGCATCCGTAGTAAATAACACAATATCATCTGCAAACAACATTAAATACATTGACAGTTCATTTATATCGTTTTCAGTTAAATTACTAAAGTCAATTTTTGTGCTTATATCATTAATAAAAAGTATAAAAAGAAGAGCACTTAACGGCTCACCCTGTTTCACACCAATTGAGATTTCAAAGAAATCTGACATTTTACCTGATAATTTAATACTTGCCAATACTTTTTCATAAAGAGATTTGATAGACTTTACAATTTTACAGCTTAGTCCAGTTTCAATTAATCTTTCAAAAAGCGATGCGTGATTAACGGTATCAAAAGCCTTTTCATAGTCAATAAAAACAGTATATAAAGACATACCCTTATCAATGATGTTTTGTATAATACTATGTAGGATAAAAACACAATCTGACGTACTTCTGTTTTCTCTAAAGCCAAACTGAGCATCATTAAATATATTCTCGTTTTCTTCCCATCTGTTAATTCGGTTTCTAAGAACAAGTGAGTAAATTTTTGCTATTAGATTTATCAGAGTAATTCCTCTGTAATTTGACGTATCGTTTTTATCTCCCTTTTTATATATTGGTATAATAATACCTTTACACCATTGTTCCGGATATATACCTGTATCAAACACTTAACATTGACTGCGTCTCTTCTTACTGAATCGTTTATAGCAGGTATCTGAAACACAATAAACAAACACAAGCGCAAAAAAGGAAATTAAACTTAAATATGCAAACAAAAATATTGAAAAAAAAAGAAAACAAAGAAAATCCCCACATTTTTAAAGAAAAAAAAATAATTTCCTTTTAAAAATTTACTGTGCCTCTTCTTTCTGTATCTGTTGTAGCTGGTCTCTGAAAAAAAACGAACAGTGTTAAAAATGAAAGTAAACTTAAAACAGTTTTAACAAAGAAATTTTTGAAAAAAAAGTTTAAAAGAATACACTTTAAAACATTAAAAAAACAAAAGAAAAATATATCCTTTCAATGTTGGACTGCGCCTTGACTGAACAGGTTAGTAAAGATATCATCAAAAAATGCAAAGATAATGGAAAAAGAAAAAAACATCCCCATACTTTTTAAGTGTTAAACAAAATAAAAACAAAAAATACTTATCTTTTAAAGTTTGACTGCGCCTCTTCTTTCTGTACCTGTTGCAGCCAGTATCTGCAAAACACTGCAAAATCTGCACAGGTTAGTAATGAAATCAACAAAAATGCAAAGATAATGGAAAAAAGGAAGAACGAAAAAAGGAAAAATAAAATCAACAAAAATGCAAAGATAATGAAAAAAGGAAAAAAGAAATAAAAGGAAAACAATCCCCAGACTTTTTAAGTGTTCAACAAGAAGAAAATACTTATCTTTCAAAGTTTGACTGCGCCTCTTCTTTCTGTATCTGTTGCAGCCAGTATCTGAAAAACACTGCAAAATCTGAACACGTTAGTAATGAAATCAACAAAAATGCAAAGATAATGGAAAACATGAAAAAAGAAAAAACACGAAAAAAGAAAAGAAATCCCCAGACTTTTTAAGTGTTAAACAAAAAAGTAAATACTTATCTTTGAAAGTTTGACTGCGCCTTTTTCTGTATCTGTTGCAGCCAGTATCTGAAAAAATCTGCAAAATCTGCACAGGTTAGTAATGAAATCAACAAAAATGCAAAAATAATTAAAAAGGAAAAAGGAAAAAGAGGGAAAACAATCCCCAAACTTTTTAAATGTTAAACAAGAAAAAACACTTATCTTTGAACGTTTGACTGCGCCTCTATCTGTATCTGTTGCAGCCAGTATCTGAAAAACACTGCAAAATCTGAACAGGTTAGTAATTAAATCAACAAAAATGCAATGATAATGGAAAAAGGAAGAAAGAAAAAAGGAAAAAAGAAGAAAAATATCCCCAGACTTTTTAAGTGTTAAACAAGAAAAAGAAAATACTTATCTTTCAAAGTTTTACTGCGCCTCTTCTTTTTGTATCTGTTGCAGCCAGTATCTGAAAACACTGCAAAATCTGAACATGTTAGTAATGAAATCAACAAAAATGCAAAGATAATGGAAAAAAGGGAAAAAAGAGAAAAAGGGAAAAGGAGAAAAAAAGAAAAAAGAAAAAAAATCCCCAGACTTTTTAAGTGTTTAACAAAAAAAGAAAATACTTATCTTTCAAAGTTTGACTGCGCCTCTTCTTTCTGTATCTGTTGCAGCCAGTATCTGTAAAACACTGCAAGATCTGAACAGGTTAGTAATCAAATCAACAAAAATGCAAAGATAATGAAAAGAAGGGAAAAAGGGAAAAAAGGGAAAAAATCCCCAGACTTTTTAAGTGTATAACAAGAAAAAAAATACTTATCTTTCAAAGTTTGACTGCGCCTCTTCTTTCTGTATCTCTTGCAGCCAGTATCTGAAAAACACTGCAAAATCTTAACAGGTTAGTAATGAAATCAACAAAAATGCAAAGATCATGGAAAAAAAATAAAACAGAAAAAATCCCCAGACTTTTTAAGTGTTAAACAAAAAAAAGAAAATACTTATCTTTCAAAGTTTGACTGCGCCTCTTCTTTCTGTATCTGGTGCAGCCAGTATCTGAAAAACACTGCAAAATCTGAACAGGTTAGTAATCAAATCAACAAAAATGCAAAGATCATGGAAAAAAAAATTAAAAACTGAAAAAAATCCCCAGACTTTTTAAGTGTTAAACAAGAAAAAGAAAATACTTATCTTTCAAAGTTTGACTGCGCCTCTTCTTTCTGTATCTCTTGCAGCCAGTATCTGAAAAACACTGCAAGATCTGAACAGGTTAGTAATCAAATCAACAATAATGCAAAGATAATGAAAAAAAGGAAAAAAAGGAAAAAATCCCCAGACTTTTTAAGTGTATAACAAGAAAAAAATACTTATCTTTCAAAGTTTTACTGCGCCTCTTCTTTCTGTATCTGTTGCAGCCAGTATCTGAAAAACACTGCAAAATCTGAACAGGTTAGTAATGAAATAAAACAAAGTGCAAAGATAATGGAAAAAAATAAAGAAGAAAATCCCCAGACTTTTTAAGTTTTAAACAAAAAAAGACAATACTTATCTTTCAAAGTTTCACTGCGCCTCTTCTTTCTGTATCTGTTGCAGCCAGTATCTGAAAAACACTGCAAAATCTGAACAGGTTAGTAATGAAATCAACAAAAAATGCAAAGATAATGGAAAAAAATAAAACAGAAAAAATCCCCAGACTTTTTAAGTGTTAAACAAGAAAAAGAAAATACTTATCTTTCAAAGTTTGACTGCGCCTCTTCTTTCTGTATGTTGCAGCCAGTATCTGAAAAACACTGCAAAATCTGAAAAGGTTAGTAATCAAATCAACAAGATGCAAAGATAATGAAAAAAAGGAAAAAAGAAAAAAAAGGAAAAAATACCCAGACTTTTTAAGTGTATAACAAGAAAAAAAATATACTTATCTTCAAAAGTTTGACTGCGCCTCTTCTTTCTGTATCTGTTGCAGCCAGTATCTGAAAAACACTGCAAGATCTGAACAGGTTAGTAATGAAATAAAACAAAGTGCAAAGATAATGGAAAAAAAGAAAGAAAAACAATCCCAAGACTTTTTAAGTTTTAAACAAAAAAAGACAATACTTATCTTTCAAAGTTTGACTGCGCCTCTTCTTTCTGTATCTGTTGCAGCCAGTATCTGAAAAACACTGCAAAATCTGAACAGGTTAGTAATTTAATCAACAAAAATGCAAAGATAATGGAAAAAAATAAAACAGAAAAAAATAAAACAGAAAAAAATCCCCAGACTTTTTAAGTGTTAAACAAGAAAAGAAAATACTTATCTTTCCAAGTTTGACTGCGCCTCTTCTTTCTGTATCTCTTGCAGCCAGAATCTGAAAAACACTGCAAAATCTGAACAGGTTAGTTATCAAATCAACAGTAATGCAGAGATAATGAAAAAGAGGAAAAAAGGAAAAAATCCCCAGACTTTTTAAGTGTATAACAAGAAAAAATATACTTATCTTTCAAAGTTTTACTGCGCCTCTTCTTTCTGTATCTGTTGCAGCCAGTATCTGAAAAACACTGCAAAATCTGAACAGGTTAGTAATGAAATCAACAAAAAATGCAAAGATAATGGAAAAAAAATAAAACAGAAAAAATCCCCAGACATTTTAAGTGTTAAACAAGAAAAAGAAAATACTTATCTTCCAAAGTTTGACTGCGCCTCTTCTTTCTGTATGTTGCAGCCAGTATCTGAAAAACACTGCAAAATCTGAACAGGTTAGTAATCAAATCAACAAAAATGCAAAGATAATGAAAAAAAGGAAAAAAGAAAAAAAGGAAAAATCCCCAGACTTTTTAAGTGTATAACAAGAAAAAAAAATACTTATCTTTCAAAGTTTGACTGCGCCTCTTCTTTCTGTATCTGTTGCAGCCAGTATCTGAAAAACACTGCAAGATCTGAACAGGTTAGTAATGAAATAAAACAAAGTGCAAAGATAATGGAAAAAAATAGAGAAGAAAATCCCCAGACTTTTTAAGTTTTAAACAAAAAAAGACAATACTTATCTTTCAAAGTTTGACTGCGCCTCTTCTTTCTGTATCTGTTGCAGCCAGTATCTGAAAAACACTGCAAAATCTGAACAGGTTAGTAATTTAATCAACAAAAAATGCAAAGATAATGGAAAAAAATAAAACAGAAAAAAATAAAACAGAAAAAAATCCCCAGACTTTTTAAGTGTTAAACAAGAAAAGAAAATACTTAGCTTTCCAAGTTTGACTGCGCCTCTTCTTTCTGTATCTCTTGCAGCCAGAATCTGAAAAACACTGCAAAATCTGAACAGGTTAGTTATCAAATCAACAGTAATGCAGAGATAATGAAAAAGAGGAAAAAAGGAAAAAATCCCCAGACTTTTTAAGTGTATAACAAGAAAAAAATACTTATCTTTCAAAGTTTTACTGCGCCTCTTCTTTCTGTATCTGTTGCAGCCAGTATCTGAAAAACACTGCAAAATCTGAACAGGTTAGTAATGAAATAAAACAAAGTGCAAAGATAATGGAAAAAAAAAAATCCCCAGACTTTTTAAGTTTTAAACAAAAAAAGACAATACTTATCTTTCAAAGTTTCACTGCGCCTCTTCTTTCTGTATCTGTTGCAGCCAGTATCTGAAAAACACTGCAAAATCTGAACAGGTTAGTAATGAAATCAACAAAAAATGCAAAGATAATGGAAAAAAATAAAACAGAAAAAATCCCCAGACATTTTAAGTGTTAAACAAGAAAAAGAAAATACTTATCTTCCACAGTTTGACTGCGCCTCTTCTTTCTGTATGTTGCAGCCAGTATCTGAAAAACACTGCAAAATCTGAACAGGTTAGTAATCAAATCAACAAAAATGCAAAGATAATGAAAAAAAGGAAAAAAGAAAAAAAGGAAAAATCCCCAGACTTTTTAAGTGTATAACAAGAAAAAAAAATACTTATCTTTCAAAGTTTGACTGCGCCTCTTCTTTCTGTATCTGTTGCAGCCAGTATCTGAAAAACACTGCAAGATCTGAACAGGTTAGTAATGAAATAAAACAAAGTGCAAAGATAATGGAAAAAAAAATCAAGAAAAAAATCCCAAGACTTTTTAAGTTTTAAACAAAAAAAGACAATACTTATCTTTCAAAGTTTGACTGCGCCTCTTCTTTCTGTATCTGTTGCAGCCAGTATCTGAAAAACACTGCAAAATCTGAACAGGTTAGTAATGAAATAAAACAAAGTGCAAAGATAATGGAAAAAAAAATAAAACAGAAAAAATCCCCAGACTTTTTAAGTGTATAACAAGAAAAAAATACTTATCTTTCAAAGTTTGACTGCGCCTCTTCTTTCTGTATCTGTTGCAGCCAGTATCTGAAAAACACTGCAAAATCTGAACAGGTTAGTAATGAAATCAACAATAATGCAAAGATAATGAAAAAAAGGAAAAAAGGAAAAAATCCCCAGACGTTTTAAGTGTATAACAAGAAAAAAACAACTTATCTTTCAAAGTTTGACTGCGCCTCTTCTTTCTGTATCTGTTGCAGCCAGTATCTGAAAAACACTGCAAAATCTGAACAGGTTAGTAATGAAATAAAACAAAGTGCAAAGATAATGGGAAAAAAAATCCCCAGACTTTTTAAATTTTAAACAAAAACGACAATACTTATCTTTCAAAGTTTCACTGCGCCTCTTCTTTCTGTATCTGTTGCAGCCAGTATCTGAAAAACACTGCAAAATCTGAACAGGTTAGTAATGAAATCAACAAAAAATGCAAAGATAATGGAAAAAAAATAAAACAGAAAAAATCCACAGACATTTTAAGTGTTAAACAAGAAAAAGAAAATACTTATCTTTCAAAGTTTGACTGCGCCTCTTCTTTCTGTATGTTGCAGCCAGTATCTGAAAAACACTGCAAAATCTGAACAGGTTAGTAATCAAATCAACAAAAATGCAAAGATAATGAAAAAAAGGAAAAAAGAAAAAAAGGAAAAAATCCCCAGACTTTTTAAGTGTATAACAAGAAAAAAATACTTATCTTTCAAAGTTTGACTGCGCCTCTTCTTTCTGTATCTGTTGCAGCCAGTATCTGAAAAACACTGCAAAATCTGAACAGGTTAGTAATGAAATAAAACAAAGTGCAAAGATAATGGAAAAAAATAAAGAAAAAAATCCCCAGACTTTTTAAGTTTTAAACAAAAAAAGACAATACTTATCTTTCAAAGTTTGACTGCGCCTCTTCTTTCTGTATCTGTTGCAGCCAGTATCTGAAAAACACTGCAAAATCTGAACAGGTTAGTAATTAAATCAACAAAAAATGCAAAGATAATGGAAAAAAATAAAACAGAAAAAATCCCCAGACTTTTTAAGTGTATAACAAGAAAAAAATACTTATCTTTCAAAGTTTGACTGCGCCTCTTCTTTCTGTATGTTGCAGCCAGTATCTGAAAAACACTGCAAAATCTGAACAGGTTAGTAATCAAATCAACAATAATGCAAAGATAATGAAAAAAAGGAAAAAAGGAAAAAATCCCCAGACTTTTTAAGTGTATAACAAGAAAAAAAATACTTATCTTTCAAAGTTTTACTGCGCCTCTTCTTTCTGTATCTGTTGCAGCCAGTATCTGAAAAACACTGCAAAATCTGAACAGGTTAGTAATTAAATCAACAAAAAATGCAAAGATAATGGAAAAAAATAAAACAGAAAAAATCCCCAGACTTTTTAAGTTTTAAACAAAAAAAGACAATACTTATCTTTCAAAGTTGGACTGCGCCTCTTCTTTCTGTATCTGTTGCAGCCAGTATCTGAAAAACACTGCAAAATCTGAACAGGTTAGTAATGAAATCAAACAAAGTGCAAAGATAATGGAAAAAAAATAAAACAGAAAAAAATCCCCAGACTTTTTAAGTTTTAAACAAAAAAAGACAATACTTATCTTTCAAAGTTTGACTGCGCCTCTTCTTTCTGTATCTGTTGCAGCCAGTATCTGAAAAACACTGCAAAATCTGAACAGGTTAGTAATTTAATCAACAAAAATGCAGATAATGGAAAAAAATAAAACAGAAAAAAATCCCCAGACTTTTTAAGTGTTAAACAAGAAAAAGAAAATACTTATCTTTCCAAGTTTGACTGCGCCTCTTCTTTCTGTATCTCTTGCAGCCAGTATCTGAAAAACACTGCAAGATCTGAACAGGTTAGTAATCAAATCAACAATAATGCAAAGATAATGAAAAAGAGGAAAAAAGGAAAAAATCCCCAGACTTTTTAAGTGTATAACAAGAAAAAATATACTTATCTTTCCAAGTTTGACTGTGCCTCTTCTTTCTGTATCTGTTGCAGCCAGTATCTGAAAAACACTGCAAAATCTGAACAGGTTAGTAATGAAATAAAACAAAGTCCAAAGATAATGGAAAAAAATAAAGAAAAAAATCCCCAGACTTTTTAAGTTTTAAACTAAAAAAGACAATACTTATCTTTCAAAGTTTCACTGCGCCTCTTCTTTCTGTATCTGTTGCAGCCAGTATCTGAAAAACACTGCAAAATCTGAACAGGTTAGTAATGAAATAAACAAAAAATGCAAAGATAATGGAAAAACATAAAACAAAAAAAATCCCTAGACATTTTAAGTGTTAAACAAGAAAAAGAAAATACTTATCTTCCAAAGTTTGACTGCGCCTCTTCTTTCTGTATGTTGCAGCCAGTATCTGAAAAACACTGCAAAATCTGAACAGGTTAGTAATCAAATCAACAAAAATGCAAAGATAATGAAAAAAAGGAAAAAAGAAAAAAAGGGAAAAAATCCCCAGACTTTTTAAGTGTATAACAAGAAAAAAACAAACTTATCTTTCAAAGTTTGACTGCGCCTCTTCTTTCTGTATCTGTTGCAGCCAGTATCTGAAAAACACTGCAAAATCTGAACAGGTTAGTAATCAAATCAACACAAATGCAAAGATAATGAAAAAAAAATCAAGAAAAAAATCCCAAGACTTTTTAAGTTTTAAACAAAAAAAGACAATACTTATCTTTCAAAGTTTGACTGCGCCTCTTCTTTCTGTATCTGTTGCAGCCAGTATCTGAAAAACACTGCAAAATCTGAACAGGTTAGTAATTAAATCAACAAAAATGCAAAGATAATGGAAAAAAATAAAACAGAAAAAAATCCCCAGACTTTTTAAGTTTTAAACAAAAAAAGACAATACTTATCTTTCAAAGTTTGACTGCGCCTCTTCTTTCTGTATGTTGCAGCCAGTATCTGAAAAACACTGCAAAATCTGAAAAGGTTAGTAATCAAATCAACAAAAATGCAAAGATAATGAAAAAAAGGAAAAAAGAAAAAGGAAAAAATCCCCAGACTTTTTAAGTGTTAAACAAAAAAGAAAATACTTATCTTTCAAACTTTGACTGCGCCTCTTCTTTCTGTATCTGTTGCAGCCAGTATCTGAAAAACACTGCAAGATCTGAACAGGTTAGTAATGAAATAAAACAAAGTGCAAAGATAATGGAAAAAAAATAAAGAAAAAAAATCCCAAGACTTTTTAAGTTTTAAACAAGAAAAAGAAAATACTTATCTTTCAAAGTTTGACTGCGCCTCTTCTTTATGTATCTGTTGCAGCCAGTATCTGAAAAACACTGCAAAATCTGAACAGGTTAGTAATCAAATCAACAAAAATGCAAAGATAATGGAATTAGAGAAAAAAGGAAAAAAGTCCCCAGACTTTTTAAGTGTTAAACAAAAAAGAAAATACTTATCTTTCAAAGTTTTACTGCGCCTCTTCTTTCTGTATCTGTTGCAGCCAGTATCTGAAAACACTGCAAAATCTGAACATGTTAGTAATGAAATCAACAAAAATGCAAAGATAATGGAAAAACGGAAAAAAAAGGAAAAAGGAGAAAAAACGAAAAGAAGACAAAAATCCCCAGACTTTTTAAGTGTTTAACAAAAAAAGAAAATATCTTTCAAAGTTTTACTGCGCCTCTTCTTTCTGTATCTGTTGCAGCCAGTATCTGAAAAACACGTCAACTAATTCGATCAGAATTCTACATTTTAATAACTATAGCATCTATGAATAAGGCTATCTAAAACACTTTCTTGCTTCACAAGAGACGCAGAAAACTGTAAAATTCGGCTCTGCATCACCGCTGCTGAACATTATGAAGCTTAAACTATCTGAAACAATCAGAACACTTTAAAGTAGCTTACGTCTTTCCGTGATGCTGCTCTTGTTCCTCCACTGCACATCAGGATTCTCTATTCTTCTTGTTCGTCTATTATAATGGCTAACATTTATTTTCTGATACACATTCACTTCATTAACTCGACGATGCTGTGCTGTAATAATTGCAAATAATAATCACTACTTAAGACTCATGCAAGATGTAAATACAGAAACTGTTAGGCGAAGCGCGCAGACATTAAACTTTTTTGAAAAGAGACTCGGAAAAAAATGTGACTCAGAATTTAGCAAAAGAATAATCGACTGATAATTTGATGTCTGGTTAAGTGGTTTTTTGTGTTAAAATCTTGAGAAACAAGAAATGCAGAACTATATGCATAATGTTTTTATAATAATTTAATCTTAAACTGTGAGATAATTGCCTTCTGTGCTAGAATATCGAATCCATGAGTTTATGATAAAAAAAACTGTGATTGAAGACCAGTGTCAGAATCTCAAGCATCTGATTGGCTGAAATGGTGACCAGTCAGAAGCTTGAGATTTGAGACTGGTCTCCAGATTTATTTGTATGATCTTTGGCACAGGTCATACATGTAACACTTTTGCTTGTAATTTTAGCACCGTAATATTTTTTCAGCGACATAGAGACAAGAAAATAATTAATTCAAGGAACAATAATAATATATTTAAAAATGGCTGCCTTTAGCATGAGATATAATTCGGCATTTTTTGTATCTCAATAATAAACACTGAAACACAAACCTGTTATACAATCATTTCAGATTCAGCTCGTAACCAGTTCTCTATTCTTCTTCTTCCTCTTTTTCTTCGTCGATTATAATTGCTAACATTTAGTTTCTGATACACATTCACTTAATTATCTCGCCGGTGCTGTGATGTAACATCTGCAAATAACAATCACTATTTAAGACTCAAGCAAGACGTTAATACAGAAACTGGTAGCACAAACATTTAAGTCAGAACTGTTTTGAAACGAGACTCGACACAAAATGTGACTCGGATTTTGACAAAAGAATAATTGACTGTTACGATTGTAAAATTATTCGATACGAATGCTAAATGAAGCAATTACCTTAGCATCAATAAAGCCTAATCCCAGTATGAAAAGATTGCTATGGTCAAAACATGACCAAAATCCAACTAAAAATCTTGTTTAGCAGCTTGCACTTGCAACTACTTTCGTGGAAAGCTCAGATGATATGACTTATCTAACCAATAGCATTTAGCTATTAAGCATCACGTGATGTACATGTTATCAAACTTAGTTCTGTATATAAAATGTTATCAAGAATATTACTACATGTAAAAACAACTTTTTTGCTACATCTGAGACGAAAAATCTGTAAAATTCTGCTCTGCTTCACCCCTACTGCACATCAGGAAATTCAAACTACCTGAAACAATCCAAACACTTTAAAGTAGCTTACGTCTTTTCAGGATGCTGCTCTTGTTCCTCCTCTGCACAGGATTCTCAATTTCTTCTTCTTCTTCTTCTTCTTCTTCTTCCTTTATAATGGCTAACATTCATTCTCTGATAGACATACACTTCACTACCTCGCTCGTGCAGTGCTGTAATAATAACAATCACCAGTTAAGACTCATGCAAGATGTAAATACAGAAATTAGAAACGCGCAGACTAAAGGGTCACAACTTTTTTGAATCCAGACTCGCGAAAACATGTGACTCAGAATTTAACAAAAGAATAATTGACTGAAAAGATTTTTAATGCACATTTCACTTTTTTTTATTTATGCGATAATAAAACTTCATTAAGCAATAGCATCAAACATCACAAGATGTACATGTGATAGAACTTCTTATTCTGTATAGAAATCCCTGATATGCATATTTCACTTTTGTTATATAAAGATTAAGACTAAAAACCACTTTTAGCTACATATGAGACTCAGAAAACTGTACAATCCGGCTCTGCGTCCCCTGTACTGCACATCAGGAAGCACAAACTATCTTAAACAATCGAAACACTTATAAGTAGCTTACTTCTTTCCAGAATAATGCCCTCGTTCCTCCACCGCACATCAGAATTCCCAAGCTATTTTCCGTTTCTTCCTCTATTATAATGGGAAACACTCATTTTCTGATATTAACTCGCCGGTGTGGTGCTGTAATAACTGCAAATACAATTTCCCAAATCACCATTTAAGACTCATGCATGATTTTAATACAGAAACTGGCAGCGCACTGACTTAAGTCACAACTTGAAAAAAAAGAATACCGAAAAACACGTGAATCAGAATTAAGCTAAAGAATAATCGACCGTAACGATTCTAAAATTATTCAATAAGAATGCAATAAGTATCGATAATATCTAATCCCAGTATTAAAAAATGCTATGGTCAAAACATGACCAAAAACCAACTAAAAATCTTGTTTCGTAGCTTGCACTTGGAACTATTTTCGCGGACTAATTTTCTTTTTCCGCTAAAGTAAAAAAACATTAGCTCTGGTCATATGACGCATCTTACCAATAGCATTTTGCTATTAAATATCACATGTATATAAAATGCTTAAAAATATGACTCAACAACTTTGTTGCTACATATGAGACAAAAAACTTTAAAATTCGGAAAGCTCAAACTATCTAAAACAATGAAAACACTTATCAGTAGCTTACTTGTCCAGATGCTGCTCTTGTTCATCCACTGCACATCAGGTTTCTCAGATTTTTCTTCATCATCGTCATCTGTTATAACAATCATTTTCTGATATACATAAAAATACAAAGATTGAAATGGTCGAAAGGTGACCAAAAACTAATTGAAAATCTTATCTAGCAGCTTGCATTCTGAACTACTTTCGCGGACTAATTTTCCTTTCCCGCGACAGTAAAAACTGACAAAAGCTCAGATCATATGACCTATCTAACCAATGGGATTTAGCTATTATACGTCACGTGATGTACATGTTAACAAACGACTGGTCGCCATTTTAGCCAATCAGATGTTCGAGATTTGAGATTGGGTCTCCAATCTTAGTTTTAAGGCTCAGGCTAAGGGTCGTTTAGTCGGACGATGACACTATTATTATTTTTGATAGCGTTCCTTATGATAATAATACTTAGTCAGTTTATTATTTAATCTCGCTCATAAATAATCATATGAACTAATCATCATATATAATGTGAAAAACAATATTAACAAAAATTTTAAGTAATTATTTGGGCTTAGCGATTACAGATATAAACTAGAATCTGTCCTCGGGACACTGATGCCCCCACTGCTACAAGCAACATTTATTTAACAACATATGGCCGCAACTCTGGTCAAAATGACCACATTCATCTACACATTCTGCTTGATCATCTGTGCACGTCTGAAAGAAATCATCCAGATAGTTAATGAATAGCTGATGCCACATTGCACAAGATTCGGGGGACGTACGGACGGACGGACGTACATACGGACGGACATAAAGACGAGTGCAACTCTATAATCCTTTAAGACATTAAGTTATTATTTCGGCTTAAAGATTACAGACATAAAAAATACCAGACAGGTATCACGTCAAAGTAAGTAAACAAACATAACCCGCACATCAGGTGACATCAAATCAATCGTGTATAACGTGCCAATAATGTGCACAGGTAAAATGTTATCGTTTATATATTAAATTATATCAAGACTTAATATCGCTACGAAAAATAACAATATGAAAACAGCGCATTTACCTGAAAAGTATTAATTTTTCCAGAAAAATAAATAATTGCCATTTACAAAATACGACATATCTTGTTTGAAATTTAAATTTACAATGATTGGCTGTTAGTGATCACGTGCAGAGAAAATACAAAACGAATTGTATCCCTTCGAGGATATTCATAATGGGAGTATGGAAGGCCAAAATTGCAAAATGAATGCAGTCTGGGAATAAACAAACGAAGAAATTCACTTTGAGATGTTTATACATATTTATTTAGCCCCACGATACATATACTGAACAAAAATAAAAAGTATCCACTTTTTATGCTTATATTCTCATTAACATATTTTCATTCAATCAGGAACGCTTTGAATGATGTTTTGTTAGTTAATCTCAGTTGTTTTAAAGTTAAATTGTTCATGAATAAAAACTTTCACACCAAGACCTGAAAAACTGCCAATCGAATAACAATTAATCATGGATTACAAAACACTACATATTCAATTAAAAGGGAGGTAATTGGAAATGATTGGAATTTCTAGCGTTGTTTATCGAGGACCAGTTGTGTCATTGATGAATATTTTGTGATTTTATTTATCCACAAGAGGTAGAGAGAGTGATTCAATTCAAATAAATGTGAATATTTCAAAGAATTGCTGACATTTTACTGAAACCCTTATTATGACAAAGGGAAAGATAACTAAGTTGTGGCTACAGATTTTTAAGAATACTTTATCCCTTTGCAATGATAACAGAAAAGCAAATTTGTAAATATATAGAATTTTGAGTTTTCGTTTTCAAATTTTACCAAATTTAAAATAGGAATGTGGATACTTTTTATTTTTGTTGAGTATATTTTGCATTTTAACTCCTAACATCATTCCATATTTTGGAACAAACAATTTTAAATTGAAACTACAGCGATTGCACCAAGGTTCCCACACAGGGTACAGAGGAAAATAGTTGATGACAGACCAAATATTATTATGAACACACTTATTTCCATAATAACTTACACATTTTAATTGTGTTAAAATAGCCAGTTTCATCAAAGACAAGCTTAACTCTCCCGTTGCCTGTTAGATAATTTGATGTCTGGTTAAGTGGTGTTTCGGTGTTAAAAACTGAGAAACAAGAAATGCACAATTATATGTATAAAGTTTATATAATAATTTAAACTTAAACTGTGAGATAATTGCTTCTGTGCAACAGTATCGAATCCCTGGGTCCAAGATAATAAAACTACGATTGAAGACCAGTCTCAAATCTCAAGTATCTGATTGGCTGAATATTTTTGACCCAAAAAGATACAGGGGTCATCTACTGGACATGGTCAACCTACCTATGAAGTTTGACGAGTCCCTTCAATAGTAATTGGTTGGAAATGTTTTTTGCTTTTCAATGCCACTTTGACCATGACCTTTGACCTAGTGACCCCAAAAACTATAGGGGTCATCTATTGGACATGACCCTAATGAGATCAAAATTCACACCAAATTTTGTTAAGATATGGTCAAAAATAAGGTCTCTAGAGTGAAAAAATAATTTTGACTTCAATTGACCTTGCGGCCTAGTTTCGGCTAGGACCAACGAGCGCACTAGGGGCACATTCTGAAAAAGTTCGTTTGAAATCCGGCTTATAATGCCTACTTGTAGCAGGATAATGTTTTTTCTAGCATGTGACCTATGACCCCATTTTTGCCGCTAGATGACCCGAATTTTGTATGCCTTCAAGACCTTCATAAGATGAATATTCATACCAAATTTCATTAAGATATGATCAAAGTCATCTTCTCCAGAGTAAAGAAAATGACCGCATTTGGCTCATGACCCATTTTTGACCCTGGGTAATCCAGTTTGGGTTAGGACCAAGAACGGCACTAGGGGCACAATTTGAGCAAAATTGGTTAAAATTCACCCTGTAGTTTCTGACTAGTAGCGTGAGCAAAATATTGTTAACAGACGGACAGACCACGGACGAAGGCTGATTTTAAAGCCCACCATCTGAAGGTGGGCTAAAAAGACATGCTCATCAATGTGTACACGTTGACCAATGTTCATGAATATTAAATGGAGTGCGACAGTGCTACAAATATTTATGGCTGATTTGTGAGCTATGGTCATTACAAAATAGTTGGTGCACACATCTCATCCTGGAAAACATTTTGGTGAAGGTTCAGAGATTCTTATTATAATAATTATTTAGCAAGGTAGGTCACAAGCCAATTTTCATCATTGTTTGGCTATTTCGGGGGCAACAACCGAGTACTTTGCGAATAATAGCCCATTCAAAATAGAAGGTGCACACTTTCACATCCTTAATATAATATTATGGTGAAGGTTCAATGTTTCTATTTGGATAGGCAGCTAACAAGCCTAATTTCATCATTTTGGCTATTTCATGGTCAATAACTGAGAAATTGAAAGTAATGGCCCCTGCAAAATAGGAGGTGCACAAGTTTGCATCCTGTTTACATTTTGGTGAATGTTTATTCATTCTATCTATAATAATTGTTTGGCTAGACAGGTCACAGGCTAACAAGGGTCAGTTTTGGAGTTATTCAAGGGCAATAGCTCTGGAATTTGGGGGTCTATATGTCGACCTATAACAAGTCATAAAGCCGTAAACTACGAGCATGGTCAACATAACAGTTTCTTCACAATAGGTTATTATGAAGTTTTGTCGTTTTATTTTAAGACGACAAGTCGACTTCTGTTATTCGGAAATAACCAGATTAAGACGACAAATCGAGTTCAGTTATTAAGTCATTATCAGATTATCATATCATTTTTATATTTTATGATAACTTGGTGTGATCAAGTCATTCCACAAGCACACATCTTCGCATGAAATGATATCATCGGGGTGTACCATATACGTTTCCATACCAAATAGCATGTCATTGCAACTGAACATAATGAAATAATCACTCAGTAATACACTGCTTCGACTAAACATAGTTTTAAAACTACTCAACAGTATACTTTCAGGACTGAACATAAAGTATTACTCACTAGACAGAATGTTATCATAACTGGACATGATACTTCTACCACCCAACAGCATGTCATTGCAACTGAACATAATTAAATAATCACTCAGCAATACCGTGCTTCGTCTAAACATACTGTTTAAACTACTCAACAGCATATTTTCTTAACTGAACATAAATAATCACTTACTAGACAGATCATTATCATAACTGAACATGATACTTCTACCACCTAAAAGCATGTCATTGCAACTGAACATAATGAAATAATCACTCAGTAATACACTGCTTCGACTAAACATAATTTTAAAACTACTCAACAGTATACTTTCAGGACTGAACATAAAGTATTACTCACTAGACAGAATATTATCATAACTGGACATGATACTTCTACCACCCAACAGCATGTCATTGCAACTGAACATAATGAAATAATCACTCAGTAATACAGTGCTTCGTCTAAACATAATGTTGAAACTACTCAACAGCATATTTTCTTAACTGAACAGAAATAATCACTTACTAGACAGAACATTATCATAACTGAACATGATACTTCTACCACCTAAAAGCATGTCATTGCAACTGAACATAATGAAATAATCACTCAGTAATACACTGCTTCGACTAAACATAATTTTAAAACTACTCAACAGTATACTTTCAGGACTGAACATAAAGTATTACTCACTAGACAGAATATTATCATAACTGGACATGATACTTCTACCACCCATCAGCATGTCATTGCAACTGAACATAATGAAATAATCACTCAGTAATACACTGCTTCGACTAAACATAATGTTGATACTACTCAACAGCATATTTTCATGACTGAACATAAAGAATTACTCACTAGACAGAACATAATTTTAACTGAACATGATACTTCTACCACCCAAGAGCATGTCATTGCAACTGAACATAATGAAATAATCACTCAACACGACACTGCTTCGATTAAACATAATGTTGAAACTACTCAACAGTATATTTTCATGACTGAACATAAAGAATTACCAACTAGACAGAATATTATCATAACAGAACTTGATTCTTCTACCCCCAATAGCATGTCATTGTAACTGAACATAACGAAATAATCACTCAGTAATACAGTGCTTCACTTACACACAGCACACAACAACACGTTCTTTTGACACTTGAAAATATTAACATCACATAACATGACATTTCATTTACAGGTCACATTAGAATTATCACACGGCATATCGTTTCTAGGACTCAACAGAATGACAGTTAACCGAGCATTATAGTTTTTCTTAACGTAAGACAGTGTAGGCGTTCCATAATTTAGCCCAGACATTATATGATCTTATACTTGTCACGCTACAAAAAAAAGCATCAACATAATAACAAAAACAGTCTTGGTCTAGGTGAGTCTTGTAAAAAAAGTGAAATATGCATATCAGGAATCAAGAACAGTTTTTAGCCCTCACAATAAGGAAGTATTTACACTGTTAAAGAGTCCTCTTTTTGAGGATGAATACTGATTGAAATTTGAATGAACAGTACTGATCAAATGGCATTTTTGTACAGAGTAGGTCTGAATCAGTCAGTAAATATCAAATTTGAGTGAATTTTAATGATAGATTGTTGTAAATCAGCCTTTGAACAGGTGTTGTTTTGGCCTGTTTACTTCCGAGATTGTTTACCAGCCGAGACACTTGAAATTTTTAAGCAAGGAAGCCGGTCAAGGTCAGATGACAGTTTATAGAAAAGCCTGTACGTAGCGGACTGGACAATTTTGTCTAGGACGATTCGGGCTTACTTTATTTTCAAAAATTCACTGGCCAAAAGTATAGAGAATATAAATATTTGTTTTTTGTTTTCAAAAATGTAAAATGACTTATTATATACTCCAAATTAAAAAAAATAAAACACTGTTTGAAAGGTAATTTGAGACACTTAAATAATGAAGTTAGCTACTACTTTTCTCTTTTTTGGTGGGAGTGGGGGGGTGGGTGTGAGGATTTGTATACATTATGGGGGTGATTACTTTCAGTTTAAAACGCCACAAACAATTAACGAAAATGAGCACCTTTGGAGTTACCGCCTTGGAACGGTCAGTGGCAAAACAAATTGACACTGGGGGTTAAAACCAGGTTCTAGGGTGCACCAACCTCACACCTGCCCCAACAGGTTCTCATATCACAAAACAAGCACAAGTGGCCTTAGTGAAATAACTCCAACCCACCCTTCAGCTCAACACTGTTGCATGCAATTTTAGCATACAGACATATAAAACATAAACGTTAATAGCGTTGAAAAGCCAACAGGGCCGGTACTCAATGAACTTACCGAGACCACAGCACCTGGAGTCAAATCAGCACGATGACAGGGATAAAAACAAATCGAGCTTCTGTGTTCTTTTAAAACAAGAGACTTCCCTATAAACCTTCATAACTTCTTAAACTCCTGCCACCGTCGCGCAATTAAAAGCATAATGAACAACTGTATATTGGTTAATCACCAGGGCCCAAGATCATAAAACTAATTTTGAGATCAGTCTCAAATCTCAAGGATTTGATTGGCTGAAATGGCGACTGGTCGCCATTTCGTCCAATCAGATACTTGAGATTTGAGACTGACCTCCAGATTTAGTTTTATGATCTTGGGCACGGGCCTGTAGAGTGCTGCAGAATTATATTTATCATGTTGGTAACCTTTCTTTTTGAATTTACAGACCGAGAGAAATTAACATTGCCGTTTATTTTCTTAAGATTATAAATTAAATCTCCATAAAAACTGGCTGTGAAATACCTTGTTGCAAAAGTGATTTTAAACCGCACCTTTACTTTTGAATTAAATCTGGGTATCGGCGATAAAACTTGCAAAGAGTTTTCCTTAATTTTTGATACCGATAACCTTGTATTAAAAGTTTTACTGTTATGCAAAGATTACGTTCATTGAAATCATTAACATTATTGCAAGCTCTACAAAAGCGAACAAGCTGTGAGCTATAAACCCCGTAAGAAAACAAGTTGAGGAAGAATGTTTTGTTATTTCTATAAAAAGTTGAATAAAAGTAATAATATATGTAGGGATATAATTGTAGACAATTTTTTGCGCAAAAGTTAAAACGAGAAAAAAATATCTAAAGTTATTATATTTGTTAAACCTATAATTCATGTTCAGATTGGATAGGGGCTTAAACTTGTGTATTGTCCCCAGCTACGTTTTTGTTTGAATAAGTTCACTTTCATTAAGCAAATCTACTTCACGGTCTTTAAAAGGTGTTTCAGAATATCAATTGTATTTTATTATAAAATATATAATGCTCGGATCATTACCTGTCAAAGAATAAAAAATGGAAATATTATCTATATTCCCCTAAAGAATATAAAATATACCGGAGTTTGTCTTTTAGCAAAACCTGTATGTACGTAAGATTATTTCCCTTGAATTAACATCACCATTTCCGCACATGTGCAGAATATAACACGTCTCTTTATGAATGTTATAGCAAACATTTTCAAACATGTACAACACCAGAAAGGTATCATTTAACAAATGTTTAGTCTTCATTTATTTCCCATGTGATATGGCAGTCATGTTCAAGCAATGGTCTCCAACGTTTACAAACTTTTGTAAGAAGACTGAAGAGGGAAATTTTTGTTTGAAATCATTAGCCACAGAAGGAGGGGTTTCATAAGGTCCATGACCTTTCCAATGAACTCTACAGCATTCTACAGGTATCCTTCAGGTATCTAAACATTTACACGGACCATGAAAAACAAAACGATCCCGTTTAAACGTCGTTAGTGTCATACAGACATGCTTGCAATGTGACAAGTGTCACGGAACCTTGTAAATTTTAAATAACAATGCAAGTCCATCATCTCGCGATATAAGGTGTCCATATACACAGACATATATCTTGTCGGATCGATAAACTTTTGCGGGAAACCTGTGAAATTCCAAATCTGTCAATTTACTATATTCACCCACAGGGGCTCGTCACATGATGGGTTTTAAGCATTTTCTAAAAAAAATTTGGGTCTCTATATATAAATAAAGGTCTATATTTATATATAGAGACCCACATTTTTTTTAGAAAATGCTTAAAACCCATCATGTGACGAGCCCCTATGTATTCACCGACATTTTGACGGCATCGCAAATGCCATTACAATGCAACTTTTTATCTCGATTGTGAAAGTTGCCGGAACAAAATCAAGGTACACTACATCAATAAAATGCAATGAAGTGTGACAAATGTGGAATGTTCTACTGTTTTGTTTGAACAATATCATTAAGGCCCACAGCAGCTAATAGAAAGCTTAAATGTTTTAAATATTTACATGTGATCGACTTACCTTACCGTTAAATCATTTTGAATTGCTACTATTCATGATTAAGAAGGGCCAATAAAAACCATGCAAAAACAAATAGAAATTAAATTACCATTTAGCAAGCTTGTTATTACGGTGTCAACTTTCAGTAAATATTACCCACCTATATAATCACATGACCGTTGGTTTAAAGGTTGGTGATGACCTACTTTTCTGTTCATTTGAGCAAGCTAGGGGGTGTGGTATTGTATGGGGTGCAGGAGTGGGGGTAGCACCTGCACTACAGTGCTGAACCCAAATTTTTTTCCTTCAGAGATATCAAGGTGGTATTTCTTGGGCACACTCAGACACTCATATATGCTGTCAGATTTCATTTTGGAGTGAATTGGATGACTTTGTGCACTTGATGAATTTTTGAATTTTCCGTCAGGTACGGACCTAACGAAAAATGTCAATTTTGATGATTTTTTCAGCGGCAAGATTTCGCAATAACTGATGGTCCACTTTGAAGCTGGCATCACACCGGTCAAGAAAAGGTATATGATGACCTACTTTTCTGTTCATTTGAGCAAGCTAGGGGGTGTGGTATTGTATGGGTTTTAGATTAGATTAAATTATTGGGTGAGTATTGGTCAAAATTGAAAATAAATGTGTGAAATAAATAAGAAATATGTAAGTTTGAAGACTCTAGCATTTTATTGTTCAGTTTGAACTGTTTTCCATTGAGACAATCAACTCAAACAGGATTGGACCCAGCTTTCATTGCACCATGAATATGATGGATTTGAATAGTACCACCATCCCAAGGGTGTCGTTCCAAAATAGAATTTATTGGCTTCAGAAAGACAGTTTTCAACATTTTCCATTCTCGAGTCGGATTTACAGATATCTTCCATGTCTAACCAAAATTTCCTGTCACATGATTTCCTCCCCATGCCATTTGAATTGCCCTGAAAGATTGCATGAATTCATTGCTTAAAATATAATACAGTATTCCTTACCAAATAAAATTGCCAAAACCCGTGCTTTAACATGAAAATTAGAATTATTCTATTTAAAATATTCGTTTTAAAATATAATTCTATGTTTGTTGTTGCCTACATGAATGCATTAATAACCTTAACAAAAACATGGACTGCCACTTAATTAATTTTTAGCGATATATAAATGTCTCTTAATCAAGAAAACGTAAACATAATATACTAAAAAAGCAACATATGCATATCAGGAATCGCCACACTCAAAAAACACAGCCTCCCCACGCAGCGAAAAAGAAGAGAGGAAGATAGAGAGAGCGCATGTTTTATATATGTATGTCAATTCAAATAGGACGCCACAAACAATTAATAAACAAGAGAACCTTTGGGGATACCGCCTTGGAACGGTCAGTGGCAAAACAAATTGCCACTGGGGGTTTAAACCAGGTTCTAGGGTGCACCAACCTCACACTTTCCCCAACAGGTTCTCGTATCACAAAACAAGTACAAATTGTCTTGGTGAAATAACTCCAACCCACCCATCAGCTCAACAATGTTGCATGCAAAAGCATACTTCGGCCTTGGTACGACAATCCTTTGCTATACCTGCATACCATCTTGCTTTAATCATAGAAATAGTCTTTTACACAAGCTTGCTTTAATCATAGTAACAGTGTTTTACACAAGCTTGCTTTAATCATAGTAACAGTGTTTTACACAAGCTTGCTTTTATCCTAGAAACAGTCTTTTTTCACACAAGCTTGCTTTTATCCTAGAAACAGTCTTTTTTTCACAAGCTTGCTTTAATTCTAGAAACAGTCTTTTACACAAGCTTGTTTTATCCTAGAAACAGTCTTTTTTTACACAAGCTTGTTTTTATCCAAGAAACAGTCTTTTACACAAGCGTGTGTGTTGAAGATAAAGTTTACTTACACAAGCATAGCAGACGTCGTGTTCGTTGCATGCAGAAGTGAATTCCTTCATGTTAAATAAAAATTGAAGGCCCCATGGTATGCTACACCCATTAGTTCCGTAACTCGGTGGGTTACAACTGTCCATAGAATATACAGCGTTGATCAGCAAGATGGACAACCCAGCGAACACTGTGACCTGGATTCTCTGCATTTCTAAAAAGAACACAGAATTTAGATTGGTAATCGCATCTCTCGAATAGGGTTCAATTATGTACTAGTACACATACATTTTCCTGATATGTTATTTGTTTTTTTTATTAAATACATATATAAGTTGTCTCTTTCTTAAACAATATCAGGCGAAATTCAGGCGAAACACTGTAAGATCTATTGTAGCCCATTTGTGGTTTTGTTTCAGTAATATTTGTAAAGAGAATTGAAATAAACCAAATTGTGAACCGTCTTTAAAACCTCGTATTGCTGTTTTACACTTTCTTGTTATAAATGTATACACATAATTGAAAATGAAGATTTTTGCTTAAATAACCCGAGAATAGAATTAGATATATTCAAAGCGCTTAAAATAAATAGAGAACAAAAAGACAGATAAAACACTTACTGGTTTATAATGAATATCCCAACACCTTTGGAAGCGGTAATTATTTTGGTTGCTTTCAGAAGCATGATGGCACCGATTATATATACGATTATACACTAGCATACAGTTGTCGCATTTCCGGTGACATTATACGCGATCTGGTAAAACACGGCAATTGTTACGTCAGATAACCACTTCAGCCTTGGACACTTATCAAATTTCTTTAAGGAGACCACGAGGTCAAAATATGGAATGAAAGAGTTTAAATATATTCTGCTTCATAACTTAAGCGTTCTTCTCCTTTAACAGTTTCCATTAAATAAATTGTTGATAAAGTACCAAACCAACCAGACTAGTCATTATTTTACCCCCTTCCACACTTAGGGATCACATATTTATATTTATGTTGATGTTCTCTTTTTTTGTTTAAATGATGTACATTATTTTTGAGACAATGATAATTCAGTATTTTAAAAATATTTTGAAACTGAATTCTAATATTATTGCGCACCCGAGATGTGTTCATTTTAGTTCAAAAAGTTGTAAAAAGTCGTCCGTAAATTCATTCAGTGTTATCAGTTACGTCCTTTGAAAGTGTGAAGGTCGTTGAACACGATACTTACTAGTTAATAGTACTTATAAAATTTCTTTTGTTTTCATATTTTCGCCAATTTAAAGATAGGTGGTTTCAATATCCCGACCAACATAGATTTGGACATTGTTCAAAATTTTGCCTTTTGGCGCTGTTTGTGATATGTCAGATCCCCTGTCAAAATTCTATTCTATTTTGTTTCGCCCATTGTTTTCTCGTTTGGGACAAATCCATTGTTTTACTAGGATTATAAATAGAAAATATTGCAGGCTCGATTTGATTAAGTCTGTTCATGGGCAGTAATTGACAAGTATGTCAATTCAATTTCGACTCAACAAACAATTAACGACATAGAGAACCCTTGTGGTTACCGCTTTGGAACGGTCAGTGGCAAAACAAATTGCCACTGAGGGTTTAAACCAGGTTCTACGGGTGCATCAACCTCTCACTTGCCCCAACAGGTTCTCGTATCAACAATTACAAGTTGTCTTGGTGAAATAACTCCAAATCAACAATCAGATCGACAATGTTGCATGCAAAAGCACACAAACATTTAAAAAAAAAGAAGCTAACAGCATTGCAAAGCCAAATGGGCGAGGACTCGATGATCTTTCCGAGACCAGAGTCCCTGGAATCAAATTTGCAAGAACAATACGACAGGGTGAGTGTGGCGATGAGAGGGATAAAAGAAACAAATCGAGCTTCTAACAGAAGGCCGTTCAGCACAATACAAAATTTAAATAATAAGTTGCGCTAAATCCATGGCTAGGCGGCATATGCAGTAATATGCATTTCGATTACTGCCGGTGAACAGGCTTAATCAAACCAAACTTGCAATATGTTGATATTGCTCGTGCTCGGTGGCTTTCAAAGTTCCTCGTTCATATTTATTTTTAAGAGAACTATTTAACACAGTACGACTGTCCATTTACACAAGTGTCAGTCAGCGGGTCAGCATATTTGTTTCGTTTTTATTTCATATAATCTACTCACTAAAATCTATAAACAAATATAGAGTTTAAGGAAGGCTTCCCCTAATGAGCTTCGGTCGATATCGCTACGGTTCGGTCGCGGCCGTAGATATCGTTTTGGCCCGGTGAAAAATGTAATTTTACCAAATAACACAAAATAAATTGTAAATGTTTAGGTTAAAAGTTAAAACGGTTCAAAATATGTTATAGAGGACAAACATTTCGACATTTTTTCGTGATTTTTGAGTGAGATTTAATGCTCGTAAGCGTCAAACAATACAGAAACAACCCAGTAGAGGTTTATTGACAGAACACAACTACGCCAACGTGTATTTGTGCGACGAAGATCCCTGTAAAAATCCAAGTTTCAAATACGGACAGGTTTAAAACACCGGGCCCGGTCGTAAAATAAAATACGGCCCAAAAAGGAAAACACCGTTCTCCCTTTAACTTTTTGATTTCCTAAGATATCTTCAAAATTCTTTTGGCATCTTAAAGATAACATTCGTGGCTATAATAGAATTATTTATTTTGAAAATGTTTCAACTTGAAGATAAATTAATTTCGTCTTATAGATGGGCCGTCTCTTGACTAAAATTTAGTCGGAAACGGAAAACACGGTCCCACCCTTTAATTTCTTTATTTTAAAAAATATCTTTAAAATTCTTTTCGCGTATTAAATAGGACTTTACAAGCTATGTGAGAAACATTTTATGTTGAAAATATCTTAATTAGAAATTAAATTAAGGGGTAGGTCTGTGTTTTCCGTTTCACACGGTACTTTGAACTCTTATTAAATCTGCAATCTTTTGCTCTGTGTTATGGTGAACAGTACTTGTATTATTGCAGAAATCACTGCAGTGTTATAGTATATTTATCTATAAAGATAAACATCTTTTAGATGTCGTCATGTTTAGTAAAATGATAAAATTTCATTTTATATTATGTCTTTTTTGCTCTCTGGTCAAAACAGTGGGTAGTCCTTTTCAAATCTTAATTTTTGAAGTTAACTACGGTAAAAATATTTCAAATTGTTATATGTTACTCAGTTATGATTATAGATGATATTTATGTAATGTTTATTGATGTACCTATTTTAATTTTTTGAAAAAATAGGCTAGAGTGACTTCGGCTATTTCGGTTTTTCGAGAATTTAAAGGAATTCCTGTATACCGTCACTGAAGTTTTCACCAATATAATAGCTATTTTATTAAAATTATTCTTGATATGAACTTTTATAAAAAGAACAATTATATCTGCAGTGAATGAATGGCAAATCAAATTGCCACTGGGGGTTTAAACCAGGTTCTAGGGTGCACCAACCTCACACTTGCCCCAACAGGTTCTCATATCACAAAACAAGTACAAGTTGTCTTGGTGAAAAAACTCCAACCCACTTATCGGCTTAATAATGTTGCATGCAAAAGCACACAAACATATAAAACATAAGAAGCTAAGAGCATTGCAAAGCCGAAGGGGCGGGTACTGAATGATCTTACCGAGACCAGAGCTCCTGGAGTAAAATCAGCAAGAACACGATGACAGGGATAAAAGAAACAAGGCGGTAACCCGTCGGGTTCTCATTTTTGTTAATTGTTTGTTTTGTCTTTTCTGAAACTGATCAATTTATTAACCATGCTCTCTATCTCTCTTCTTCTTGACTGTGTTAGGAGGCTGTTTTTTCTGAATGCGCCAATTACTGATATGCATATTTCACCTTATGATGAGAAAAGTTGGCGTGCGAGTTTTGCGCCAAAGCAAAGAAGAGCATTTTGTTGCGCTACCGAGTTAGGAAATGACAGACTGATATTTAGAATATGTTGTAGTTATCCGTCAACCAGTTTAATAAATAAGGCTTATTTTATAGATTTTTAAACACTTCAGCAACTTTTGTTAGAATGAAATAGAGATACCATCCTTTTTAAATGCTGCTTATATTACGAAAGTCAACGTTCCATGGGTTTTGAAAAGCAGCGCAGATTAAAATTAAAGATATATGATATATTATATACTGAACAAAAAATGTTTTTCAACTTTCTCGACGTTTTGCATGGAAGGGAAATAAAAAAGACAAATGGTACAATAACATATGTACAGTTCTAATGCCAGTTCCCTACTAAACGTCAAAAGTTATCTCAAAAGACACTTACCTAGCCTGGGGCTCAAGCATAGGCATATCAATGGGGTGACACCCCTCACTCATTTGGGAAAAAATCTGCTGATTTGTGAAAAATTACTGCCTATATCCAATCATTTTCGTCATTATTTTTCAGTCATTATTGATAAAAGCTTCAATTTGCAAAAGGATATTATGCTGGGACAATAGTTCTTTCATATTAGGATGGTTTTGTATCACTTGTTAACTTTCGTTGTTTTTAACTGTAAAAAATGCAAAAGTTGCAAAACATATTTTTTGAGTATATAAAGATATGTCGTGCTTATTTAATTGCCTTGTTATTGTTTGTTGAATAACTAGATTGCCATGTCAATATTATGTATTAATGAACAAGTTAAAATTGTGGCGGACATTCATGGTAAAAACAAAGGTTGCAGGCATGCAATTCATTAACTGTACACGTTTAGATAAGGTCTCTTGACTATTTCACGTTTAGTGTATTTAATTACGCATGTGATGTTTTTGAACTTTGTCGAGTTTAGTTAAGAAGTAGGCCAAGTACGTTATAGACCACTTACAAAATGCCTTAAATAAAAAGAATGTTCGTATTTTGAAGATGTATATGATGACGATATGTTGCTTAAACATAATATTATGCAATCCGAAACTGACTAAAGTGCATGGTAGTTATTAATATCTTTGTTTGTTGACATTTAATGAACACATGTTTTCCCAGTGGTTAAAGTATTATTTATACACCAAACCAAACTGTATGTATATATACTTTATATATATTCCGTTGCTGCCTAAACAACTGTATATGAACTTTGTCCATGACATACAAGTTTCTTTTTAAGAAACACTCAAGTCCCCCGTTAACCCGGGTTTAGTGTGCGGTAACTGTTTCTTATGGACTGAAATTCTCTTATAGATGTATTAAATATCCGTGCATTAATTTCATTAAAACAAGGGTAGTGGATGGAGAATAACTTAGAAAGCAACCGAAAACGACAAATGTCAAAATATTGCACTGGGTAGGTTTGATTGAGCTTGTTTTTGGACAGCAATGGAAATGCATATAATAGTTGTTTTACAGTCCACGCCGCCTAGCCCCGGCTTGAGCGCAACTCAGAATTCACATACCCGGTTAGCTCAATTGGTTGCGTCGCAGGAATTGCAGGGCTAGGCGCTGTCGCCGTGACGGTGCGGGTTCGCTCCCAGCTAGAGGCACTATCATACATATATGTATCGTACTGAACAGCTTTCAAACATGAAAACTGATTAAGGGACCGATTGTACGGGGCGACTTTTTACAGCCGCCACACTGCACAAACAACGCTGCTGTGATATTTAAATAGATAAAGAAAAATTTGGAAAGCAACCGAACACAACAGATATAAAAGTATTGCAGGCTCGGTTTGAGTCTCACCGCTGACAGTAATGACAATGCATAAAACTATCACGCCCCTAGCCCAGGGTTCAGCGCTACGCATTATTTACCGAAATAAATGTTTAACGTATTATAAATGTGTCGTCTCAAAATATATATTTAACAAAGATTAAACCTGAAGATATATATGTTTAATCTGCCTATTTATTTTCCTATCACTTATTCCTTACCTATTTACCAATCATTGTCTAGTACTATATTGTAATTACATAAAAATATTATATATTGTACTCATAAAATGCTACAAACTATTTAAAATAACAACAAGCTTTATGAAAAAGGTTATTGTTTATTTGGAGGCTTGTATGAAAAATGAACGGCCAGGCCCAGCGCATGGGGTGGAGAAAAAAGGTTACGTCTGTGAAAGTCCAATGTTACCCTTTGCCCATAAATACATTATTTATCACACGGCAAAACAGTTCATATCCAGATCAGTCGACACATCCGTGCAGTCTGATCAGGATCTACTCTTAAGATACAAAACGAACAGTGTTAATCCAGAGTAGATGGCACTGATGTGCTGGGTGTATTCACCTTTGTGATGACAAACGTATCTGCGGAGTAGGGTTAAACATTTTAAGAAGTTTATCACCAGCCAAAAAACTTGAGCTCAAATAAATATTTAAATCATTTCCTTTGCCTCTGACTTTGTAAGTCACGACTACTGACACACTTTTAGAAGATCGTTAATGAACAACCTGTATATGCATTCACCTTTAAATGTTCGACAAAAAATAAACATGAAACCGACCTATAAAAATGAATTCAGATAGGCAACAGTATGAGAATTAATGTTCGAAAAATGTGAAAAATACTGTCATTGGCTCAAAAATAATTTCAACCATTATAAATTAAAGTAGTAGTACAAAAATAACAACATCTGAAACATTGCAGCATTCAACATTGAATTGTGAATATGCAGCTTCAAAATGTCAAGTTATTTAGATTAAGTAAACATTCTTGATGTTCCCCGTTTCGATGGTGAGTTGTTGAAATATTCACAATTGTCGATATATTTAACTCAGTAGAGTTTAAACCATAGATATTGTTGTCGCCCCTGTTTCTGTGGAAAGGTTGTTAAAATATTCACAATTGTTGAGATATTTAACTAAATTTAGTGTTTAAACTACATATGGTGAGCACTTGTCGCCCCTGTTTTGGTGGAAAGGTTGTTAAAATGTTCACAATTGTCGAGATATTTAACTCCAATTATTGTTAAAACTTCAGATGGTGCTGTCGCCCCTCTTTTGGTGGAAAGGTTGTTGAAATGTTCACAATTGTCGAGATATTCAACTCCAATTAATGTTAAAACTTCAGATGGTGCTGTCGCCCCTGTTTTGGTGGAAAGGTTGTTGAAATGTTCACAATTGTTGGGATATTTAACTCAAGAGAGTTTAAACTGTAGATGGAGTTGTCATCCCTGTATCAGTGGAGAGGTTGTTGAAATATTCACACTGGTCGAGATAAGTACACTTCAAATACTCTGTTATCGCTTCTATGACCTTCGTGCTATCACAATATATACACAGGCGCTTGCTACTGGATCTGAAATTCATATTTACCCAGGATCATTAAACTTAATTTGGAGATCTGTCCCAAATCTCAAGCAACTGACTGGTCGCCATTTTAGTCAATCAGATGCTTGGAATCTTGGGCCATTATAAATAAAGAGCGTCAACCAAAAAGCGGTCACTTCCGATTTCCGAGCTAATGTTTTTCAAAATAGATAGATGTCAACTGTTTAGTTACTTATTGGAAAATTATGCTGAAGGGTAATGGCGTTTTATAAGATTCTAGAATATGGTTAAATGCTCTAAAATATGAAGTAGTGTTTTGCCTCAGTCAACTAGGTGCGATAAAAAGCAGGAAAACCGCATAAAATCCAAGGACTGAGAGTCCCAAATCACGCTTTGCAAAGCCGTATTTTATTTGATTTGTGTGCATGGTGAGGAGCTGGGAGTATTACTAATTATTACTAACAAAATGTAATCAAAGCATTGAATGCACTGAGGGGTCGGCAACCTACTTCTGGACTTGAAAATTAGAACTACTTTTCAGCGGTTCTAAGGCCTGTATTTGTTACTATTATTAGAACAGTTGAGACTGTCGAATGTAAAAAAAATTTGATAACTCTGGGTCTGCCGACCCAAAACGACTTTTTTCAAATTTTTGAAAAAGATGAACATTAAAGTTCGACAGGTTAGTTTTTAAACAATGTT
This sequence comes from Corbicula japonica, assembly GCA_038501625.1. Lineage (NCBI taxonomy): Eukaryota > Metazoa > Mollusca > Bivalvia > Venerida > Cyrenidae > Corbicula > Corbicula japonica. The sequence goes on from JAZAYU010000005.1 coordinate 11,339,027, forward strand.
TCTATTTCAAATATCCTAAGGGATATAAACATTAACTAACTTTTAAAAACACTCTTTATTTTGACGTCAAAAAATAAAGAGTGTTTTTTTAAGTTAGTTTTTAAACAATGTTTCTATTTCAAATTTTCAAATATCCTAAGGGATATAAACATTAACTAACTTTTAAAAACACTCTTTTTTTGACATCAAAAAATAAAGAGTGTTTTTTTTAAGTTAAACAATATTTGTTTATCATATAACATGTCACATGCACATAAACAAATATTGTAGAAATAAGGTAAGAGTATCTGGAAACTATGAATCTAAGTTAATCCATTTTCTCTGTTAGAAAAATATAGGCGGTTGCATACATTTAATGTTCAAGATATGACAACGAAGCATAATTTTTGTAATTCAATTTTAGGTTGTGTTTGATAAAACTTATTTATGTTAAAAAATTATACTATTTTTTTAACAATATGAAATAATCTATTAGTTTGTTTTTCTTTTTTCCTCTACATGTCGACCATCAGATCCGTCCAATAACGTAGCAAAACCGGTCCAGCTGCTCATTTCGCGAAACGTCTACACTAGTCAATAATAATTCTAGTACTTTAAGAAATACATATATACATTTTCGTCAACGCTCAAGTGTTTATTTCCGTAAATTAAGTTTTTATATGTCAGTATACGAAGTAAATTTGGCATATAACGTTGTTTTAGGTTGCTATTGTTCCGACAACGATAAAAATTGTGACTGGTGGTATCTATGTAACCAAAAGAACACAAAGATAATTGATTTCCGGAATAATTCGTGATTTAGTGAACTGCTATTTAGACGATGACGGTGTTTAAGTTCGAAGGGTTATTATTGATATTGTTTTATGGATGAAAGGTTAGATAATCTCTCCTTTAAATTGCTTTCAGAGTTAATGCAAGACAGCAAGGGACGACAACTCTGTGTTGAGATTGAGGTTAAATATGTTTTTGTCAAGAAATAAGATCTTTTATACACGGTAAAGAACACGTGCAGTAAAGAAATAGCCCCGAAAATGAATTAATTATTACACTTAATAAAATTATCGCTCTTTAATTTTAAACTTTCGGACCCTTGTCCTTTATACAGAATTATTATACTTTTTCTTGATAAAGGACAAGTGTCCGAAAATTTGAAATAAAAGAGTGATGATTTTATAAAGTGTCACGATTAACTGATTTCTTTTTGAAAGATATTTAACGTAATTGTGAATTTATCATTGCATTATTACTTACACTTCATCGTCGTTTTGAATTGCGATTCGCCTTTTCACGTCTTCGAGCCATCTCTATATCGTCGCCGAGTTTGGGTGTTTTTCTCCATGGTTCGCAGCATTATCAAAACGGTGTGGGTATGCGGTCACTGCAACAAAATACTTAAATGCAGCCGCGTTTAATAATATTGTCGTAGTTATTAGATTTTTTAAGTTGTTGATAAAACAAGAATCGTGTGTTTACTTGTGAAAATAGGTCTTTGTTCTACAACGCATGATCAATGTCACCAAACAATACTTCAAGATTTCATTTTTTAATTAGAAAATTATTAACTGAAGTAAAAGTGTCATACGAAGTAGAATAATTAATCTGATTTTAAAACAATTAAATCAAAGACGTTTTGAGGTGTTTATAAACAGATTATAAGTAAAATAATAATAACAATTCAACGTACCTGTCTTTAAATAAATAAGACCAATTAAAACCAGTATCAAAATCTTCATTTTCGATGCAAAGATTATCGCAACCCAGCTTCAAAACATTAAACTCATCGTCCAAAACTACCGTTTCGCCTTATATCATAACTAATTTTTATCCCCGGGATTGCATTTTAATCATAACTTTAATAATTTTTTATCCATTCAGACATGTCAAATTTGATTCACTTAGGAGATGGGAACTGACTTGTATCACCATCACCTGTATTCATTTGTTACATTATTATTGATTTATTTACCGATGTTCATATGATAAAATAACATAACAACATCAATATTTTGGACCCCTGCCCAAACCTTTCGAGGATTGCAAATTATACTATGATATTGCAAATTATACTACGATGTTTTTTATTTCAAATTTATTGACAATTATTCATGCTTGCATACCTAATTTGATGCAGATTTTGAATAGAAGTCGTAAATCGCATTAAATATGAAAACCTTCTTCGGTTTATTTGATGTAATTCCAGTAATTGGATTTTAATAAAATATCTGACAAATTTAATGAAAAGCCAACAAAAAATAAACTGGCTAATGTTAAAAAATAATAAGCTTTGAATTTTTCAGCTTGCTATGTCATACATTCGGCTCATTAATACCATCAAAGTCGAAATACATATGCCGCGTCGTGCAAAAGCATGCACTCGGTAAATTTTTTTTTTTTGCGTTTACATTTTTGCTATTAACGAGTGAACTAAAGAACTTATTTCATTTTCTAGCTTTGTAGTTGAGCTGGTGGAGATCTTTGCCCTTTTTATCAGGGTAGTTTACGAGTAGTTTTTAAAGCCAGATACAATAATGTTGAAACTTATTGTTATGTTTCCAAAAAGCATAATAGTATCAGAGAATTACGTAACCACGCTAAGTCTTAGGACAGTTAAAATAAATAAAAATGCTTGTGTCCCACTAATAAGGGCCCAAAAAATAAATTGTCAAAAAACATAAGGACACCGAAAATACTGGTCTAAAAAGTGTTCCAAAATATATTGACACAAAATAATTAATTTCTTTAAATAAAATAAGGGTGTTCCAATATTTAGGGTGAACCAGAGACTCACGTACGGGTAATTACGATATTATCAATAGCTTTTGAAAACCAGGGGACATTGGGACTCCTTCAACATTTCAAAAGGTCATAATTATTTATAAAAGGTTAATGTCTGTATCTTGTTGAAAGCTTTCGAAACTTTACAATTTACAACATGTGAACAAGAAGCAAATTAACATGGTTTTTGCTGTATTTAATATAAATACTACTCAATGAGTTATTTTCCACCCTGGCTAACCTGGTACGCTTCGCGAACGGCACTACGCCGCAATCACGGCATATGCAACGCTTTTAACCGGCATAACCGGTGTCAATGTAGGAGATTTTGTGGGGTAAGGTAAGAAAATCGCAGAGTTTTTGGTTAGATATTTAAATAATACTCAAACCAATAGGCCTGTACGGCTGTCAGATCATGACTATTTATGATTCTAATTCTCTCTGTGTTTAGAATACAGTAGTTTGCTCAATCATTCGTGAAAATGGACCTCTCTGTGTTGCAAAACTTGTAAATTTCCTGTTCAAATGTATTTTTCTTGAGCTAAACTGACGACTAGTGAAGAGTTATGACTGCATAAAAATTGTTTGCACTGGAGGACACTGCAAAGTAAAATTTGAGTGTGTTTTATCTATATTTTACTTGCTTCTTGCAAAAAAACTGAGAGGCCACGCACCGTACACCGGCACTTGATTTTTGCTACGCTGCGTAGCACGGCATTTTATACGATGCTGGTATTGAAATGTACTTTAGTTGTCGAAATATTAAACTGTTTCTTCACATCTATTATAGTTGTAGTTTGTTGTGTTGGTGTACATTGCAAAACAGAGTTTGATAAACTTAAAAATTCTTCCATCAACAAGCAGAAGCGGATTCAAAGGGTGTTATTTTGAGTTGCTCAAACCCCCTTTTTGCGCGTCAATATTTAGTTTTCATGGGAATTATGGCTAGAAAGTTGGAAATTATCACATAACTACCCTAAGACTGACCCAAACGAACTTCGTTTGTGGAAATCTTTGATCCGACCCTGAACAAAGTTAGCAGAGTATCTCACGCAATACAGGAGTCCGCTACCGAGGAAAACCCTAATCAATAATTTGTAAAAGATTTGTGATTATGTTTACTTTAACAATATTGAAATTTGCATGGGGATTATGGCCAGAAAGTTGGAATTATCACATAACTACCATAAGACTGACCCAATCGACCCCCTTTTTTTGAAAATCTTTCATCCAACCCTGAACAAGGCTATCAGAGTATTGCACGCAAAACAGGGGTGAAACCCCAATCAATAATTTGTGAAAGATAGTTAATGTTTATTCCAAATAACTGACTTCACCTTTGACCTGTGGTGAAAAATAAAATAATGTACATAATGCTGTAATCACTTTTCATCAAATATGTATACCACGTGTCATCACTGTATCTCGTTTACTTTACTTTATGAGTTATTGAAATATTAAGTTTTCTCTATTTTAATAACATACACCTACTGTAGATTGGTGAAAAAATGTCGTGCATAATAATCGTATTGCCATTTAAATAAATGATCTTCACTACTTCTAAAGTTATAAAAGTATTTTTTTTCTAACGTATGTATACCTGACCTTAGACCTTTGATGAAAAATGATTCTACATACCGCACACTTGGTAAACAGATTAAAGTGATTTCATTTTTCATCACATGTCAAAGGTCAAGTCAGTTACTTGCAATAAACATAATTAGTACAGCCACATTTCGAAACAATACGTCAAACCTAGGCAAAATTGCAACAGAAATGAAATTATCCGTGGTCCAATTACGGACATGTTGTTGTTTATACTTAATGTGGCATTAAGTATAAACAACAACATGTCCGAAATTGGACCACGGATAATCCCTTAATTAGTATTTTAAAAAAAGACAAGTTGAACGCAAAAATATAACATAATTCAATGTCTTTTTGTAAATCTCCGCACTCTTTTCAATACGATCTTTCAAAATCTAGTCTTTAAACCGACTTCTATAAATGATTTTTGTCAATAAACATTAAGTTTGTTAAACAGTAATATATTCGGTCATTTTACATGTAATAGACAAGGTTGGTCATTTTACATGTAATAGACAAAGTTTTAAACAACGCTTAATGTCGATTTGCCCCCCACACACCCATCTACTTCTTAACAAGGGGTAGATTTTTATGATTCAATTTAACTTTTATTGAAACAATCAACGTCAGATAAATCTATCTTTCACAAATTATTGATTGGGGTTTTCATCGGTAGCGGACTCCTGTATTGCGTGAAATACTCTGCTAGCTTTGTTCATGGTCGGATCAAAGATTTCCACAAAAGAAGTTCGTTTGGGTCAGTCACAGGGTAGTTATGTGATAATTCCAACTTTCTGACCATAATCCCCATTAAAATTTAATATTGATGCGCCAAAAGGGGGTTTGAGCAACCCCATATAATACCCTCCGGATCCGCTCCTGCTTGTAGATGAAAGAATTTTTAAGTTTATCAAACTCTGTTTTGCAATGTACACCAACACAACAAACAACAGCTCAATTAAATGTGAAGACACAGTAAAAGATTTGACAACCAAGGTATAGTTTTATACCAGCATCGAATAAAATGCCGTGATACGCAGCGTAGCAAAAATCAAGTGCCGGTGTACGGTGCGTGGCCTCCCATTTTTTGGCAAGAAGTAAGTAAAACATAGATAAAACACACACAAATTTTACACTGCGTTGTCCTCCAATATAGACAATTTTTATGCAGTCATAATTCTTCACTAACATTTAGTTTAGCTCAAGAAAAATACATTTGAACAAGAAATTTACAAGTTTTGCAGCACAGAGAGGTCCATTTTCACGAATGATCGAGCAAACTACTGTATTCTGGACACAGAGAAGATAAGAATCATAAATAGTCGTGATTCGACAGCCGTACAGGCCTATTGGTTTGAGTATTATTTAAATATCTAACCCAAAACTCCGCGATATTCTTACCTTACCCCAAAAAATCTCCTACATTGACACCGGTTATGCCGGTTAAAAGCGTTGCATATGCCGTGATCGCGGCGTAGTGCCGTTCGCGAAGCGTACCAGGTTAGCCAGGGTGTTTTCTGTTTAACTTTATATAAATGTTGGTACAAATTCTGCTTCATTTTTTATTTATTCCCGTAATATGCGCAATAATCGGTGTCGTCTGCGACCGACACTTCCTGAATGAGGTCAAATACCCCGAAGACACATTTTCGCATATCGCGCTAAATTACTTTAATGGAGGTAATTAACTTCAAGTTAAATGATTTGAGTTTACAATTAAATTAAAGGGACGGTGTTAGTGGTGAGTGCCTCCCCCACCTGCCTCCCTCCACTCTTCTTACCATTGAAAATGTTACATTACACCTTATACTAGTTTAGCTCGCGGTCTGTTTTCAACCGAGTCTAATTTTAGGGGAGGTCATCCTGATTTAATGTAAAAGATCAGTTTTGACATTAATTACTCCCCTTGTTTCGGCCCACAACTCGGGCGGAGGGTGTGGATAATCGACACACCGTTCCAGATTATCGCTACAAGTTTCAATACAATCTATTAGAAAATCAATGAGAAGTTTGTGACACAATATTTGTAAATATATGAAAATGGAACTTTGAAAGCCACCGAACACGACAAATATTAAAATATTGCAGACTCAGTTAAATTGAACCCGTTCATGAGCAGAAATGGAAATGCGTATGTCCAGGCCGCCTAGCCCCGGGTTGTGAGCGCAACTCGATATTTACACTAATATAATTATGTAACGGGCTCAAAGGCGTTCGATACGCATAATTAATAACATTATTGATTGAATATACAGGGAGACTTTTTATGGCCGCCACACGACACAAACAAGGCAAAACCCAGGACAAGCTCAATGCATTATATCCTGCAAACTTCGTTTTCGGGAGGTATACATTCTTAAGTAAGAGATACAGAACAAGCATGTGTTGAAGTATAAAGTACTGAGTAAAATGAAGAGAAATAAAATATATAATGGATGCGCCTGCTGATCTGGATCTACTCTGGTCACTTATGTGATACAAGGCATATCCATTTGGTAAAGGGTTAATATTTAAAATGTAAATGATTCATTATGTATGTAACTTGAGGCTGAAGATAAGAATACCTCTGTGTTACTTGCCGACACTGCTACAAAAACATTTGTAACAAAGCACCTTAACTCAGGTAAAAATGGTGGCAGGAAAAAATCTTTTCTTTATGATCATCTACACATCTTGTTTGATCATCTGTGCAAGTTTGAAAGAAATCTGCCCGATAGTTAACAAGGAGTTGATGCCACAAAATTTGGGGGATGTACATATGGACAGACACACAGGCAAGTGCAACTCTATATGCCTCCCACTTCATGGGGGCATAACACCAAAGAACGTTCTTGTGAATGGTCTGTTTAATGACCGGACACAAATTAACCAATCATCTTCTGAGAATTGGAGACTGAACTACAGTCTCAGATTTACAGTATTTGGTCTGCCATCACCAACTGTAGGGTTGGGAATCCACATTATGTTTCAAACACTAAAGGACCAAAGGTAGCAAAAACACGCCCGGTAAACATTCGCTCCACAACCAAAAAGAAAACATAACAAAATGAGCGAAAGCCACTTCCGGGATTCAGCGAAAGCTCTGATTTGTTTACAAAAAGAGAGTATGACCAAAATTTTTACTCTTTATAAGACGGAAACACGAACTTTTCAAAAATCGGGGAATGTAGTGCCGTGTAAGAGTGATAAAGCTTCCCGTAAAACACGGTTTCATATATTTTAAACATGTAAATTGTTCAGGCTAGAACTTTTTTCCCAGCAAACATTGATGCAGGTTTCTTTACCAACTTGTCATTTTGACTTAATTTTGTTCTTTAAATTTCTTTTAGACATTATTTCTATATTGCGTGTAAATCGAATACCAGTTGCTTGTCACTGCTGTACAGATTTCGGATGGTGTAACGTCTCATTAAACGATTTATGCTCATTTTTTAAGAGGTGTAGGAGCGAAAGAGCTAGTTGTGGAGCGAAATCATAGGAGGTAGAGCGAAAATATAACCTCATAATTGATGTCATTGCATCGTTTGTATAACTTGTTTGTTTAACACATTCATTTCAATTTAAATTTGATTGAAAAGCTCCTTGTACATTTACAAGTAAGTTAGTATGTTTATTAAAGTGACATTTAAACACAGGATGTATATATACGATTACAATTATCAGTATAAACTGTACCTGGCTCACTAAAAGCATATGATGAAAATACATAACTTCATATATATATGAAGATGTATTTTCAGCATATGCTTTTAGGGAGCCAGGTACTTTTTATACTGATAATTGTAATCGTACATGAAGTGTAAATATTTTATTTATAGATAAACTTTCATGACCATGTTGTGATCAGATATAATATTTCCCAACACATTTATACAAATATAATAATATTATATCGAAAATCGTAAGACTAAAGAAATAAAAATACCGTGTTTTGAAGAAAACAGGAATAGTAAACGACAGGTGATTTAAATCACACTGTCACTGTCAACCCCACACAATTCAGAATACTTATTTATCAAACTTACCTGCATCTTTCCTTTTCTTACAAAGGCATTTACTAGCTTTTGATACGATGATGATATTCATTTAACAGGCGTAAAATGACAGAAATAGATAATGGTAAAACAATATATCCTTATGAGGCAAAGACGAACAGAATAGCAGTATTTATGTATCCCAAGAAAATGCGCGAATACTAAAATTGTCATTTACTGATGCTTGTCGTTTACTCTTCGAAAACCTAAGATAAATAAATGTAGGTGCGATGAAAAAAGATTATTGAAAACTCCTTCTCGTTGCAACATTTTTCCACATAAATTGACATTCTGTTCAACAAAACATAATATTACTTTATATTGAAATGTCTCGGAGCTGTAACACATGTACGTGAGAACTCTAGATGTGTAGTGAATACGTTTAGACTGACAAACACAGGTATGATGGTGTTATGTTTTCGCTCTGCCTCTTGGCTTTCGCTCCGCAACTAGCTCTTTCGCTCCTACACCTCTTGAAAAATGAACATATATCGTTTAAAGAGGCATTAGATCACCCGAAATCTGTACAGCAGTCACTAGCGACAGGTATTCGATTAACACGCAACACAGAAAAGCAATCAAAGAACAAAATTAAGTCGAAATGACAAGTTTATAAAAAGCATGCACCATTGTTCGCTGGGAAAAAAGTTCTAGCCGAAGCAATTTACATGTTTAAAATATGTAACTGTGGTTTCCGTGAAGCTTCATCATCCTTACACGGCACTACATTCCCCGAATTTTTGAAAAATTCTTCTTTCTGTCTTATAAAGAGAAAAAATGTTGGTCATACTCACTTTTTGTCTGCTTTCGCTCAATCCCGGAAGTGGCTTTCGCTCATTTTGTTATTATCTCTTTTTGGTTGTGGAGCGAATGTTTACCGGGCGTGAAAAACATTATAACATTTACAATAATTAAAAAATAACTGGCATACTTTGTCAATGATTTTAATAAAAATATTCATCAGATACATATCAATCACAAAGATACATGTACATAGTCAATTGCAAATCATTGATCACAACAGGTTCTGTCAATATTTTGCATACCAGATAAGTGTTTCCATATGTTTTACCAGGGCAGGAAAATATTATCTTTCCCTAGGGTAGACACTGTTTGTGTACTTACAAGAGTGGCATCATGTCATCAAGTATTTGACATCATGTATTTAAGGAAATGATGTCATTAAGTGATGACATCATTATGTTCATATCCAAATTGGAAACACAATTTTGATGCTATACATGTACAAATGTTTAACAACAAAGAGTATCTTGCATGAGACATTCAGCAGAACCTACCCTAACAATGACAATAACAGTTCACTGTCTTAAAAAACAATCTTCACCTTACACTCATGCAAGATATTTATATCCAATATTTCAGTTCCAAACAAAAACATTGTTATCACAGTTTAGTTTTGGAGTAGTCAAGTTTAGTTTTAGAGCAGTCATTTTCCAGCTTGAAAAAAACTTAACTGAAGACAAAATAGTCTTAATCAGATTAGACTTTGATGGACACTACCTAAATTAGAACAGACTGGAGAAAACACATTGAAATACCTTGGCTATGGTTGATAATCTTTTATAGTGTAACGTGCCCCGAGCGGAAGGCACATAAAACAGACTATTTGTCTCAGCCTTTAAATATATAATTTTTCTCTTACAATGATTTCAACATGTATTTCTGAGCAATGTATTGGTTAAACAATATAATGAATTTTCCCTGAGCTACTTTGCTCCAGAATGATTACAATGATTTTAGAAATGATTGGCTCCAACAAAATAATCAAAGTGAGAATCGGCTGAACATATGAAAACAATCTCCAGGACAATGAACCACCTGGACAAATAATTGATCTCAAACTAAAGTTTCAACCGCTCACCCAAACAAAAAATCACAGTCCGAAACAAAACAATCACACATGAACTTCAAGCACGATCTCAGTGCATATGCTGAGCAATTAAACATAAGGATCATTCATTCCAGACAATGATGGATCGAACCAAAAGTTTCAACACACAATAACACTCTTACAACAACCATATCTGAGCACTTTAAATTTCAAACAGTGCTCAACAAAGTCATGAACAAATCATAATCAAAACAAACCTCAAGCAAAACGCCTTCAAACATACCCTCAACACTAAAACGCTGATGAACAATGGTGTCTCAGACTTATGTGATATCCCGAGGATGCGAGAACCTCTTCGTCAGCAATAGTCTGGGAACACTGTCTAACCTGAAACCTATCCTCAGCACCTACTCTGAAGCTACCTTAGGGACACAAGTGTTTCAGACGCATGTGTTTCCAGCAATTGTCTGAGGACACTATCTAAATACCCTAAGCTCAACATCTACTCTGAAGCTACCTTAGGGACACAAGTGTTTCAGACGCATGTGTTTCCAGCAATTGAAGACACTATCTCAAACCCTATCAACCCTAGCTTCAACCAATACTATTCACATCATACATGTTGAACGAAACAACCCGGTCAATATGCCCTAGTACAGAGATGTACTATATTGGACCTATAATGCAGACCAAAATGTTGAATCTCAACGATGTGAATACATCGACACTCGGCGACAGACTGCCCTGTCAATCGGAACTACTCGGCCAATTCCGCCTAATCGGCGATCGTGCCTCGGATGTATCTGGTGGAAGGATATGTCTAACCCAAAACGCCTACGCTAAAATATAGTTCTTTCGGATAGTAAACAAACATGGCGCCGTTCGAACAATGCGTTCAAGTTTCATTGCAGAGATTAAAAGCTCAAGTTACATTAAAACAGCAACAATTATGTTAAAAAAATAGAAAATATTTGAGAATGACCATGGGGGCCGCCATCTTGTTGCTAAAAGTAGTCCCAAAATCCAAGATGGCGCGTCCCTACGTACATCAGAGAGATGGTGTGTAGACACTGTCCGATGAGTTCAGATTGACTGCCCTGTATCAATGAACGGTGATTGCTTTTATACCTTCCGACGGAAGTCCTCGGACTTTACCGTTCAACCACACTAATTTAACACAAAGCATTAAATTCACCAAAAAGAATAAGCACTTAACAAAGCTATATCATAAAATAATTTTCCTCACAATAGCAAGATAACAAATCATAATAAAACTAGAGTTTTAAATTCTCTTTTACCCTTTAATACATATAATTACATGTATTTTATGAGTTTTATCATGTGGGCAACCAATGTAGCTCTAGATCAGCCAGCACATCTGTGCTATTTAATCTTGATCTTCACTGATTGCTTCTTGATAAGAAATGACCTAATACATTGTAAAAGCAAACAGTGTAGACCCTGATAAATGACATGTGATCTGGATCTATACTGTTTGCTGATGAAGATAAAAGTTGTATCTATGGAATTAAGGGTTAGGACACTATTGATTATAAAAAAAAAATAGAGAAACCTACAAATACGGTTTTGTTACTATGTCATGGCACACTCATATATGCTGTCAGATTTCATTTTGGAGTGAATTGGATGACTTTGTGCACTTGATGAATTTTTGAATTTTCCGTCAGGTACGGACCTTACGAAAAATGTCAATTTTGATGATTTTTTTCAGCGGCAAGATTTCGCAATGACTGATGGTCCACTTTGAAGCTGGCATCACACCGGTCAAGAAAAGGTATATGATGACCTACTTTTCTGTTCATTTGAGCAAGCTAGGGGGTGTGGTATTGTATGGGGTGCAGGGGTGGGGGTAGCACCTGCACTACAGTGCTGAACCCAAATTTTTTTCCTTCAGAGATATCAAGGTGGTATTTCTTGGGCACACTCAGACACTCATATATGCTGTCAGATTTCATTTTGGAGTGAATTGGATGACTTTGTGCACTTGATGAATTTTTGAATTTTCAGTCAGGTCCTAACGAAAAATGTCAATTTTGATGATTTTTTCAGCGGCAAGATTTCACAATGACTGATGGCCCACTTTGAAGCTGGCATCACAACGGTCAAGAAAAGGTATATGATGACCTACTTTTCTGTTCATTTGAGCAAGCTAGGGGGTGTGGTATTGTATGGGGTGCAGATGTGGGGGTAGCACCTGCACTACAGTGCTGAACCCAAATTTTTTTCCTTCAGAGATATCAAGGTGGTATTTCTTGGGCACATTCAGACACTCATATTTGCTGTCAGATTTCATTTTAAAGTGAATTGGATGACTTTGTGCACTTGATGAATTTTTTAATTTTCCGTCAGGTACGGACCTTATGAAAAATGTCAATTTTGATGATTTTTTCAGAAGCAAGATTTCGCAATGACTGATGGTCCACTTTGAAGCTGGCATCACAACGGTCAAGAAAAGGTATATGATGACCTACTTTTCTGTTCATTTGAGCAAGCTAGGGGGTGTGGTATTGTATGGGGTGCAGGGGTGGGGGTAGCACCTGCACTACAGTGCTGAACCCAAATTTTTTTCCTTCAGAGATATCAAGGTGGTATTTCTTGGGCACACTCAGACACTCATATATGCTGTCAGATTTCATTTTGGAGTGAATTGGATGACTTTGTGCACTTGATGAATTTTTGAATTTTCCGTCAGGTACCTTACAAAAAATGTCAATTTTGATGATTTTTTCAGCGGCAAGATTTCGCAATGACTGATGGTCCACTTTGAAGCTGGCATCACACCGGTCAAGAAAAGGTATATGATGACCTACTTTTCTGTTCATTTGAGCAAGCTAGGGGGTGTGGTATTGTATGGGGTGCAGGGGTGGGGGTAGCACCTGCACTACAGTGCTGAACCCAAATTTTTTTCCTTCAGAGATATCAAGGTGGTATTTCTTGGGCACACTCAGACACTCATATATGCTGTCAGATTTCATTTTGGAGTGAATTGGATGACTTTGTGCACTTGATGAATTTTTGAATTTTCCGTCAGGTACGGACGGACCTTACGAAAAATGTCAATTTTGATGATTTTTTTCAGCGTCAAGATTTCGCAATGACTGATGGTCCACTTTGAAGCTGGCATCACACCGGTCAAGAAAAGGTATATGATGACCTACTTTTCTGTTCATTTGAGCAAGCTAGGGGGTGTGGTATTGTATGGGGTGCAGGGGTGGGGGTAGCACCTGCACTACAGTGCTGAACCCAAATTTTTTTCCTTCAGAGATATCAAGGTGGTATTTCTTGGGCACACTCAGACACTCATATATGCTGTCAGATTTCATTTTGGAGTGAATTGGATGACTTTGTGCACTTGATGAATTTTTGAATTTTCCGTCAGGTACGGACGGACCTTACGAAAAATGTCAATTTTGATGATTTTTTTCAGCGGCAAGATTTCGCAATGAATGATGGTCCACTTTGAAGCTGGCATCACAACGGTCAAGAAAGGGGGGGTTGGTAGCACTACAGTGCAGAACCCATTTTTTTTCCTTCAGAGATATCAAGCTGGTTTTTTTTTTTTTGGCACACTTAGACACACTTGTGCTGTCGGTTTTTATTTTGGACTGAATTCGTAGTCTTTTTCATTTTTATGAATTTTGTCATCCAGGTTTGTGGTCGTGAAAAATGTGGGAATTTGAGCAAAATTTGATTGTATAGAATTTAGGTTTTCCGTTTTTAAGCTTGTGTCACACCGGTCGCGAGAATGTATCATTTGACCAGTCTCCAGTTTCCAGTCGGTTTGATATCACTGTATATTATCTTGTTGATGCTGTGATGGAGTGGTGAGTTTGTTGGGTGACCAGATTGAGCAGTTTTTTGGAGATTGTCAGGAGTGCTTAAGCAATGGTTGTAAAAGTTTGGGGTGTCTTGAATTCATGATTTGTTGTGTCATAAAATTTCATTACTTTTCGCGAAAAAAAAGCCTTGGGTACACATCATGACAAAGTTGGGATTTTGAGCAAAATTTCAGCATCAAGAAATTTTACCAGGAGGTTTTCCATTTTCAAGCTGGTGTCACCCTTGTCATTTTACCTAGTTTCCAGTCGGTTTGATTTCACTGTATGATATCTCAGCGGTGCTGCATGGATTGTGCGAGTGTGTTAGGTGACCGGATTGAGCAGTTTTTTGGTTGGAATTAGTTAGTTTTTGGGGTTGTCAGGAGTGCATAAGCAATGGTTCTAAGCAATTCTGAGTGAGTGTTGGGTGTTGTGAAATTTCATCTGTTTTGCTCATGAAAAGTTTGATCTTGGTTTGATATAAAAAGTGGTGTCCTTAAAGATGGAAAAATAACTTTGAAATGCATATATTTACTTGTTACTGATTTCTTTTCAATTAACTATAGTGTTACATACAGTTCCATAGAATAAAATATTCTCGTTTGAAAGTTGCCTGTACTGAAATTGTGAAGATGTACTTATATACTTATCTCAGCTGTGTCAGAGTCTATCGAACTACAACTACTTTATTATTATTATATAAATTATAAAACAATCTTTCTAAAACGATTTTCATAAATTTATTATTTCCTATTTTTTACAGTAATGAAAATAAATAAGGGGTTTAACCCATGCAAATGCATTTCAAATACACAAAAGCTAATTTATTTATACAAATTCGTCGTATTTTCGGAAACGAGCGGAATTTCCGTACCCAAGCGTTTGTTTCCGGAGTCTGGTCTGTGTCCGGTCAGGGTTTTACCCACATCCTTGGTGTCTGGTACTGCAAAAGTCGGGAACCAGACTGAAAACAACAACAACACTAAAAAAACAACAACACTGGAAATGCTGATAAAGAAAAGATATGTCTCTGATTTATAAAAAGATTGGGGTGCATCTGGTAATCAAAACAATTTGCGCTCTATTTTGTATTTTTTTTATATTAAATCTTTAACTTTATAAGTTCTACTGCAGCATTTTGGGGAATTGGTTACGTGATATGGTGGTTCCAAAATTTTATCTTGGTTCGTCCCGGATTAATGTCAATAAATTATGATGCATCTTTTCTATTCATAAACGATAGTTGATTCATTGTACATTTCTCTATTCATCTGTCAGTGTTGACTGATAAAATATAAATTTCCTTCTGAAATGGTTTATTGTAACCAGAAAATGTTTGTGACTCGCAACATTGCCAGGCCTGCCAAAACTTTTTCATTAAAAATCCAGAGATTTTGTCAAAATATGTCAATGATGATGACGACGATGTTGTTGTTTTAATGTCTTGTTTCTGCTATTCACTGTGACTGAACAAAACTGATGATGATGATGATGATATTTTTCTCATATTCTTCTTTATAATTATATTCTTTAAAGCATTTTATGAAGGAATTTTGCCTATTTTGTTAGAAATGGTTAAAGAACTTGTTTTAAAATGACTTGTTTTTTCCATTTATTTTTTAACTGTTAAGACCTTTTTTGACAATATTAGAATGAACATGCAATGAAAATAGATAAAGGCAGGTGTAACTTGAGGCCCTTGCAGTGCTCACGCTGGCTGTTTTAAAATTATAGCCACAAAAGTTTTGAAAAATAAATTAATAGCCAAAGTTTCACGCGTTGTTTCCACATGCGTGGGAAATAGCAGTGCTCACGCTGTCAGTCGACATTGTCGCCATTTGCAATAATTTAAGTTTTTGTAGCATTATTATTATTTATTATGTTTTTTAATTCACAAGATTTTATTTAAGATAACATCTATGTTATAAAGATTATCTGTTAATTTTTTCTTTATTAACTTAACCTGAATGAAAATAATTGGCTTTTGTAAAATAACTGATGATTTTTAATAGTAAGGCATTTTTCACTTCACTATTGCAGACAAAATCAATTGGATTCACTATGTAAACTTGTTATTTTTATACCAAAAGATCTTAATCAAACCATGTAAAATATTTCATTAAAGTTTTGGGCAAAATAATTTAATTCACATCTATTTTGTGCTTAGAATAAGTTATTAGTTAATGGGTAGTTGCAAAGATGATTCGGGACTAGATTGACGGTATGTCAAAAATGGACGTCGCAAAAATAGATGACAAACATAATTACCAATAAACCCATAGAAAATTGCAATGTGAAATAACATTTCCAAAGCAAAGAATAACCAAAGCAGATGTTTAAACACATTTTACGAGAAAGTAGGAAGGATTTTCTCCGTAAACATGGTTTAAAAAATCGGCAATTTGTTCCGCGAATTTTCGTCCTATTCATTACTTGAGGTACAGTATCCGGCTAGGTTTTTGCTTTGAGAATGGATTTAGGATTTGGCCAGTATTTACTCTAAGGTTAGAAAGAAGAACACATCATTTATTCTAATTCTTAAAATATTTTTCTGCTTGTTAAACATATGATAGGGGAATCCATAATAGCTATAATTAGCAACAGTAACAACCCTAGAATTCCCTTGTCATAACGTAGTGGAAATACCTAAAGTTTACCGATCACAAACATCAATCATTGACCCGTAGGCAAGGAAACCAAGGTGATTATCTTTAGTGACACTTTGTTAGTTCAATTAGGGGATTAACGACACATAATTATCAGAAATGTGGCGACCGCTCAGGGCAAAGTGAATGCAAATTAGCTAACAATATCTTCTGTTTTTTATGCCCCCGCCATGAAATGGCAACGGGCATTAAGAGTTGCTCCTGTCCGTCCGTCCGTCGGTCCGATATTCTCGTGAACGCAACTCCTCCTACACTACTGGTCGGAATTTAATGAAACTTGACCACAATGCTTGGCCTGAAATGTAGTTGTGCATGAAGGTGGGGTTTCGCTCTTACATGTTCCATTCGGAGTTATGGCCCTTTGATACTTCCATTTACATTAGTTTTAATAGGAGTATATCTCATGAACGCAACTCCTCCTACACTACTGGTGGGAATTTAATGAAACTTGACCACAATGCTTGGCCTGATATGTTGTTGTGCATAAAGGTGGGGTTTTGCTCTTACATGTTTCGTTCAGAAGTTATGGCCCTTTGATAATTCCATTTACATTAGTTTTAATAGGAATATATCTTGTTTCTTATATTTTGTGCATTTTGCCCATAACTTAAAAAATACTTGAGATACTGCCTTGAAACTTGATATATATTTTCACCATCAAAATCTACATCATAACCAACAAGACCCATAACCATGCTTCCAATATTTTCAAATTATGCCCCTTTTTCACTTACATTTTGTGTTAAGAAAAATATACACTTTGCCCTTAACTTTGTTTGGAATGGAGGGATTTCAAAATAACTTGGCACAAATGTTCACCATAACAAGGCGGTGTGTCGTGACTGTAGGTCCAAGGTCAAGGTCACTGTTACTAAAAATAGAATTTTCTTGCAAAATCTTGTCCGCTCTGTAACTTTGTTATTTCTTATTGGATTTTTAAATAACTTGGTATAATTGTTCACCATATCAAGACGGTATGTCACATACATGCCCAAGCCTTAAGGTCCAAGGTCAAGGTCACAGTTACTAAAAATAGAATTTTCTTGTCCGGGCTTTTACTTTGTTATGAATGGAGGGATTTCAAAATAACTTGGCACAAATGTTCACCATGACAGGGCGATGTGTCACGTACCATGCCCATGCCTGTAGGTCAAAGGTCAAGGTCAGTGTTACTTAAAATAGAATTCTCTTGTCCAGGCTGTTACTTTGTTATGAATGGAGGGATTTCAAAATAACTTTGCACAAATGTTCACTATGACAAGGCAGTGTGTCCGCACAATACCCAAGCCTGAAGGTCCAAGGTCAAGGTCACTGTTACTAAAAAAAGAATTTTCTTGTCCAGGCTGTAACTTCATTATAAATGGAGGGATTTCAAAATAACTTGACACAAATGTTCACCATGACAGGGCGGTGTATCGCGTACCATGCCCATGCCTGTAGGTCAAGGTCACTGTTACTAAAAATAGAATTCTCTTGTCCGGGCTGTAACTTTGTTAGGAATAGATTGATTTCAAAATAACTTGACACAAATGTTCATCATGACAAGATGGTGTGTCCCGTACCATGCCCATGCCTAGGTCCAAGGTCAAGGTCACTGTTACTAAAATAGAATTTTCTTGTCAGGGTTGTAACTACATTAGGAATATAGTAATTTCAAAATAACTTGGCAGAAATGTTCACCATGACAAGGTGGTGAGTTGTGTACCATGTCCATGCCTGTAGGTCCAAGGTCAAGGTCACTGTTACTAAAAATAGAATTTCCTTGTCCGGGCTATAACTTTGTTTTGAATGGAGGGTTTTCAAAATAACTTGGCACAAATGTTCACCATGACAAGGCGGTGTGTTGCGTACATTACCCATGCCTGTAAGTCCAAGGTCAAGGTCACAGTTACTAAAACTTGAATTTACTTGTTCGGGCTATAACTTCTTTATGAATGAAGGGATTTCAAAATAACTTGGCACAAATGTTCACTATGACATTGCATTGCATTACCACCAACTTCTTCACAGACATTTCCGTAATGAGAAGACAACAGTGCCACAAATACAAATAATTTACTTGATCATCAGGTTTATGCATATTCTTATAATTACTCGAACATCACTGTCTTTGAAATGCTATTATTCCCATCATTGCACTTTAGTATCTGGAAACGATGCATAGCGGGGGCATCCGTGTCCTATGGACACATTTCTAGTTTGACAATTATTTAATCGCCAAATTTTACCGCAAATTCTTTGAAATAATCGACAAAAACTTAAAATTATCGCAAATGGCGACAATGCCGACTGACAGCATGAGCACTGTCCTTGTTTAGTTTATGACACAGGGAATGGCTTAGAGGGATATTTGGGAGAAATAGTCTCCTTAATTTCATAAACTTCTCCCTCTACTGAGCTAAGGGAGAAGTTTTTCCCTATATGTTTCTTATAGAAAGATAGAAATTCCCAAACTTCTCTGTAAAATTGGAAAAACTTCTCCCTGTTCTCGGAGTCAAAGCCGATCCCTGTGACACGCGGTTATTGTATAGTTGTGCAAGAGGCATTGAGACTGCATGTCACTGACCATGTCTTCGTTATCTCGTAATAAACAGGAAATGTGTGACTGCAGTAGAATACCTAATACGTTCATTGCACAACTTTTAAATTAGGTTTTATAAATTTATCTATATTTTTTCCAATTTCATAGAAATGCGGAGATTTTGACTAAAAATCGGAGATCTGGAGAAGTAACTTAAAATCCTTAGATTCCGGATAAAATCCGGAGATTTGGCATGCCTGCATTGCAACAGACAGAATCACCTGGTTGGAATCTTTTGTTATAGAGTTGGATATCTGGCTTACAGTACTGTAGCTTTAATAACTAAGACCACTCAACAAAAATGTAATTCCCCACATATAAGACATTAATTAACTTTCCGTTACAGACTATCCCAGACAATGTGGTCTCCTGAATATATTATAATGATAATTATGTCACTTTTTATAGGATAAATGGGAAGTTCAGGTCAGGTTTTTACCATTTTTGTGGAGGAGTATCCTGGATTCCTTCTGCATATCAATAACACACTAGAACAAAAGGAAATACCAATTGCATCAAAATTCTGAAGACTGTAAATTCATTATGAACTGTGTATCTTAGGTATTAAATTCTAGTGCAGAATACCATGGTGGCTGATGGGTATCGAGACATTACGGACCATGACAATTTTGGACCAGACATAACATACCAGATTTTCGGACACGACAGACCATAAAAAAGGATATAACGGACCATATTTATGGACATTACGAACCATCGATAAGACGTAACGGACCAGATATATGTACCTTATGGACCATCTATAGATAGATATGTAATATGAATTAAATATCGATGAAAACATGACGGACCATGCTTAGTACACATCACGGACCTTCTAAAGATCGATAGATATATAAAGTAAATTATATATCTATGAAACACTTTATGATTGCCAGTTAAAGACTGTCAGTATTTAGAAATATTTCTTTGAGATATTATCGATTATTTAATGGTCATGATTACATATATATATAGTTAACAAATATGAAATGCATTTTTGCAATCAAAATTACCAGTTTTTAACATCAGTTTGCAAAATGACTCAAAATTTTATGGGAAAAGAATGCTAATCATGCTTGGTTTTCACACTTTTATGATTGCCAATAATTAGCTGTTGTTATAGAGTTTGTTCTGAATTAAAAATACAACTACCGGTATGTGTGTTTGCTATGGTTTGTTTACACGTATTTTTTGTGTTTGGTTGAAAATTTTATTGTGGGGTATTCATAGTTTCTGTGTTTCTTTATAAATGTGCTAAATTGTGCTAAATAAATATGAAACTATTTGTAATTGTTTTTCTTACCTCCATTATATTATATAATTCCTTTAAAAAATCATTAAAAAATTTTATAAATAGATAAATTGAAAAAATTTTACTATTGTGTATGTGGGTCACTAACACCTTATTGAATTTCACAGGGGTGATCACATAATTTATTGTCAGCTATTAATCTATATAAAATTTTTACAGAAACTTCACAGTTAATTTAGGGAAAATTGACAGGTGTCACTTCAACATTAACATCATAACTAGCATGTCCACCAAACAACGTACTGTACGTACTGTCCCTAATAAAGCTGATCCTGTAATTTTTAGCCCTGCCATTTTTGCCTTAAATGAGCTACCAAAATTCCGCATCCTGCCTTAATGATTGTCTATTTGTGCCACTGCTTATTAGTTGGTGCGACTTTGTGCTGAAATTCAACTGTAAAGGGACAAGGGCATAATTTCAGAAATGTTTGTATTTTTGTAGTTCTAATATGTAATTGATGAAAGTTGTCTTGGAAAAAACATACATTTTGTATTAATAAATGTTAAATGTATACCATTCAAACTTGTCGTATGTTACTTTTTATTAAGAATATTTTGTAAAGTCATGTAATGATGCGACGATTTTTGAAAACAACAGAAGTCTTACCTTCAGGGATGTTGACTGTTGCACTGAGTATTTTTGTAGTTGTAGGACATAATTGGTGAGTGTTGTGTTGGAAAAAAAATGTAATAATAAATGTAGCCTAAAATGAAACTGGTCATTTATTTTTTTTAAATCTTATTTTTGTAATGTTTGTTTGCTTGTGAAATAACAAAGAGGCTTCCTGTTCCTTACAGTTGCTGTAATTACATGAAAATCCTTCTTGCGCCGTCTTGATGCCATGCATCAAAATTCTTCTTCTGTCTATTTTGTGCTGATCTAACATCTTTCTGTAAAATTGATTGAATCCAACATACATGATGTGTAATGAATCGGATTGGGTATGCTCAAACACTCAGCTTTTTTATCAGGGGTGGAAATTGTTTTCAAAAATCACTTGTCTCGAACTAGTCATCTTTATGTCTGCTGATCTTAGCAAAATGTCCTAAAATGTGGATTACTTGTTATCACTTGAAACCTTTCCACACAATTTTCTTGTTAATATAAATAATTATTAATTTGTGTGTTCTTAGATGCATGCTGTATTATACAGCAATAAATAAACCCTTTAAGAGTTTTTACCTTGTTTAACCTGTTCCTTCATATATACACATTTTTAAGCATGTGCGACCACAATCTCCTTCGCAGAGTTGTCATTCCTTACACTCACTTTACATCTCTGCAAAAGGCTCAATGTCAAGATTTTTGACCAAACTCGACAGCCTTATTTTATACAGTCATAAATAATGAGTTTGAAAGCTTGATGTAAAACAAATGACTGAAATCTTCACTATCTTTCATTAAAACCGAAGAAACCCAAGCTATTGTAAATGTAATCGGTGAACTATTTCTTTGAGTTAAAGTAAAAGTAGTTGAAAGTAGTCCCAGCTTATAACAGAGGTGAATGTATTGAGCCGATAGTGTAAGAGAGTGGTGCGACCAGTGTAGATCCAGATTAGCTGGCATATCTGATCAGGATCTGCACTGATCGCATTTTGGTCAGAAATAACCTAACAAATTAAAAAGCGAACAGTGCAGATGATCGGAGACAGCATGGATGTGCCGGCTGATCTGGATCTACACTGACCACACATGCCTAAAATTGCGTATCTATGGAGGATAGGGTTAACACTGATAAATGTTGTGGTAGTGGTAACCTAATACACTTCCTTCACCCATTAGAATAACTAAACAACAAACATATCTAAAATCAAGGTTGTCAAATGCATACAATGCCAAGTTTTGAAATGTGATTTCCAATTGATTTAAAAAAAATGTGCATGTTGAAAATCAAATTTTGTTGAGAGAACTAGATGTTTCCTTGAGTTTTCCATGTACTACTTATAGTTCTGGATCAGATGGCAGGGATGTGCTAACTGGTGGCACACATGTTAAAATGTGTATAATTATATGGAGTAAAGGGTTAAATCATTAAGATAAAGTTGTCTTTTGTGTAAAAAGTTTTGTGTTGGAATAAAATCCTTTTAGTAACTGCTTTGTTAAAAAAAAACAACAGAGTGATGCATACAGATTCTTTAAATGGCACAAGTAAAGAGTAGTATACAAGGATATTTGTTTTTACCAGTGTAAGATAGAAATATATTTCACCAAGTGAGTTCCAGAATCTGTATTTTCACGAGTGGCGGAGTTAACAAGTGAAATATATTTCTATCTTTCACTGGTAAAAACAAATTTTCTTTTTATTTTAAGCTCAAAGTGCAAAATTTGCGTGAATTTGACAGAAAATCTTGAATAAAATGGCGCCAAAACGGTTGTTTATAATGTTACGTCATGACGTCATATACCGAAACTTGTACCCGTTTTATAAACGTTCTCATATGGAATATATGTTCGTTTGGGTACCAACATCGAAAATAAAAATGATATTCCACTGTTTGAAAACAGTGAAATACCAATTTTATTTCACCGGAAATTCTATAATTCACCAGAAAGCATTAAATAAAAAACTATTTGTTGAAGTGTCTTGAAAGAAAATCAATAAACTATTTTCACAAAGTGCAATATGAATAGTACTGTACATTAGAGTAGAACTTATAATTCTTCAAAGATAAGTGCATAGGCAATTTGGTAAGGATCTTTCTTGAATAGCAACCCAAGTAATTTTATAGTGATCTGCTGTTTTGAGTCTATTACATAATTCACATTTGACTTGTTTATTGGGTAAAAGAGGTATCCACTAGCTGCTGAATCTCAAGGGTCAATGATTGCTTTTTAGGGGATTCTGTCTATAAATAGAAAAAATACCCCAAAGAAAAACTGATTATTATTTCAGCTTAAATCACCGGAGTCTAAATAAGGCTTTTTGGAAATTTTAAAAGTCAAATGTTATCCAAAGGGTCAAATGGAACCCCTTAAAATGTAATAGACTTATTGTGCTGTTTTGTACTTTCAGGTGTTCCTTTTCCATTTAACACTACACAGACACTGGGGACAGTCATATGGAATGGAATGTTCAAGAGATCTGTCTAGAATTGTTAGAGAATACATTAAACAGGTAAGAGTTTGAAAGTCTTGAGTGGATTATACTTTACTTTAATTCATTTTCCTCTTTCATGATTGACATGTGCATATTAGTCATGTTTTCACATCTGTGAATGTTTGGCATTAGTTGTTGTACCTTTACTCTTCAAATTGAATTAACTTTATTTTAGAAAAAAATATTTTCAATGATATGATTCAAAAAGTAGAGTGCACTGTATCTCGGATTGAGCAAAGTTTTATGTTAATTGGTGTAGTGTCAGACTTGCATGCTAGGGATCTGTACATTGTAGTTCAGTCTTTGGTTCAGGTATAGGATTTACATTTACAGTTGTTTGTCTCAAAATAAAATAGTTATAGGTTATAGACCACTAAACATTGGTCATCAGGCCTCTAAATAATTTTGTGCAGGGAATTTGCGAACCAGTAACCCGAAGTCAAGCCTGATTGGTAGAAAATGAAAATAAATATTTTTGACAAAATGTAAACAAAAGTTCCGTAGATACTGGGGTGATACACTTCTGGCTAAAATGCCGAAAAAGTTTATCGGTCATGCCTTGGTAGAATTGGTATTTGACAGTGTCTCTAGGTTGGTTCTCTTGTAAGACTTAAGGGCTTGACTGAATAGTAAATTCAGAAATCGATGAAAAGTTATAATGGAAGTCTATGGATATTGAATTGGTGGTTTGTAAACTAAAAACATTTATTTTCCAGCATATATCACCTGTTTATGAGTCGCATGATACCGAGATGCCGAGATCATGCCCCTTCATCAAAGAGAGAGATTTCTTTCATGATCACGAAGCTCACAAGACAGAAGACAGTTATGCGAAGTGGTTGTGTGAATATTGTGGAAAAGCATTTTATGCTGAGAATTTCTTGGATAATCATTTACAAAACAAGCATGCTGACCATCTTTACACGGTAAGTGTAACTATTTGTTCTGTCTTAATCTGCAGCACATCAGCACATATTTAATTTATTTTAACCTACTCAAATCAAGCAGCAAGACTATGTTTTAAAAAATAAGTTGAAATAAAAAAATTATTTGAGGCAGGCCGCAGGAAAAGGTGTTTTTGGATTGCTGATGTCAATCTTTGAAATATGAGGTTTTTGCAGTTGAGCAGACGACATTGCCTATTATGCATTTTGCCAATCTCACTAAAGTCATATCTAACAGATCCTGATAGCGTAGTGGTTTTCAGGAAATGATTTTATGCACTTTGCAACAAAAATGACATTATATAATAGAACTATGTAATAAATTGACCAGTTACATGTAGTTGTGAGAAAATAAAAAATATTAAATTGTAAATTCTTTCCAAATATTGTAACAACTATAATCTGAAAAAAAACATCACTGAATACACCTTTTCCCTTGACATAAGCCATATGATAATATATTTTTCACAGGGGCATTCTGTGGTACTGACTGTTGGCAGAACGTCATAAAAATCTGAGGATAAAGACAAGGGCTGAAGGTTATAAAACTGAGTATGGAAACCAGTCTCAAATCTCAAGCATCTGATTGGCTGAAATGGCGACCAGTTGCTATTTCAGCCAATCAGATGCTTAAGATTTGAGAGTGGTTTCCATTTTCAGATTTATAACCTTGAGACCAGGTTTCAATCTCTGATAGCTGATCAGTTTAAATGGAGCTCAATCTCCAAATTAACCAATTACTTGCAAAATTTATTGAGATTGGTTTTCATTTTCAATTTTTGATCTTGATTCCCCTGGATAGGGCTATCAGAGGGTGTTCATGATATGAAAATAAAGATGGATATTATTGTTGTTTGAAATACATATTATATCATAAACAAAATTTTTACTATATTTGCAGGGTCCTGATGCAGTGTGTTTGGCCGATTACTGTGATATATTTAGATGTGACATCATCTCCGGGAGGGTGGAGCCTACCTTTTGGGACACCGCCCTCTGTATAGAAGATGACATGTCTGATCTCATAACCAAGTGCAATGTAGGTCTAACCAATAAATGTTTACTGTGGTTTCATTTGACTTTGTGCTGGTTTAAATTTTGCCTATTTTCACGATTTAAATGCAAGAATTTAAACACTAGTAAAATAATATCATGAAATAATATGTCTTCATAGAAAAATACAATTGCATGAATGTACACCCACATGAATATACCGTGTATCATTTGTAACTTGTGCAAATAAATAAAACCATGGTAATCCTAAACCTGCAAACAATTCCTTAACCCTTTTAGTAGAAAGAGCAGCTTTTGTCACATTCGTGAACAGTATATACCCAGATCAGCCTGCACATCTGTGTTGAAGGTTATAAAGCTGAGCTTGGAAACCAGTCTCAAATCTCAAGCATCTGATTGGCTGAAATGGCGACCAGTCGCCATTTCAGCCAATCAGATGCTTGAGATTTGAGACTGGTTTCCATGCTCAGTTTTATAACCTTGGGCACTGAACAGTCTGATCAGGGTCTACACAGTTGGCTGTTCTATAATAATTTACTTTACAACAACCCAGTGAACAATGAGTGAGCTAGGCTGGAGGTTATTAAACTGAGATTGGAAATCAGTCTCAAATCTCAAGCATCTGATTGGCTGAAATGGCAACTGATCGCCATTTCAGCCAATCAGATGCTTGAGCTTTGAGACTGGTTTCCAAGCTCTGTTTTATAACCTTGGGCACAGGCTTTACCTTTTCCCCATATGTATTTTTGTATTTCAGAAAGTATTTTCTACATGTAACCCAAGAGGTGTTTCTACAAATAAAAGTTCTGTTATTATGAGTAAGTATCTTCAAATGTCATTACCCTGTTAAATAGTAATCCATCAGTAAACAAAATGGATTGTAATGTCTTAATGCCTATATTTGTATACATGTCCAAACAGATATGGGGTGAATTTCTTTTTGTAGTAATGCATTTAATTTGCAAAATTTGGGGGTTTTTTGAATGTGAAGCATTAAAAAGCATTATATAAAAATAAATGCATTATTTCAAAAGTATTGCATTATATTGAGCATTATTTTATTCACATCTTTACTGTCAGTAAATACAAAAGTTTACTGTAAATATAAATATAATAAAAGTAATCAATTTCCAAAAGTAACGTAAGTTTACATTTTAAAGTATCGATAAGCTTTCAGCATAAGTCGATGCATCTGATAAACATTATTCAAACACTCAATAGACCCGATTGGGCCAAATTTCACTAATAGAAAAGTTGGTTGTTCAACTGGGGCTGATGTTGCAGATATTTTCCAAATATTGCTAACTAATGCTATGCATTAACAGCATTCTGGCTAGATCTGCTGCATTAATCATCACCTTGCATTACTTGAGAAAATCATGCATTATTAAAGAATTTAAGGATTAAAATTTAATTGTCTGATGCTACATATCTGATAAATTGTTATTTCTGCTTTCAGATAAAACAAAAGGCATGGTATGTTCATTGTTGACGTGCAATAAATTCTGGTTTACAGGAAAGATAGAGGTTAGTGTATCTAGGGAATTTTAGCAAGTTGTAGACCATGATAAAATATTATGGAAAATAGTGTGTTTTGCTAATGTGTGTTGGTAATGTTGAAACATTATCAGTGTAATCTCTCAGAGTCTATCAGCTATACAGCTACTTGGTAGTAGTATAATACTAGATACTGTGATGGGTTTTTATGCCCCCACAAAGTGGGAGGCATATAGAGTTGCACTTGTCTGTTCGTCCATCTGTATGTCCCCAAATCTTGTGGCATCAACTCCTCTTAAACTATTAGGCATATTTCTTTGAAACTTGCACAGATGATTAAGCGAGATCTGAGATGATCATAAAGAGAGGATTTTTCTTTCGACCATTTTTTACCAGAATTGTGGCCATTTTGTTATAACAAATTTTGTTGCAGCAGTGGGGGCATCAGTGTCTGAGGACACATTCTAGTTTTCTACTGAAAATGGGAACTATGAATTGCAGAGGTAAATCTCTCAACCATCCAACTGTTAGCACATGTGGTCTAAATGGTTTTAGCTTTGAACATATGATGGCCAACTGATAAAATACATTCCATGAAATTCAAAGATAAATAAATGAGAAAAAAAATCAGATTTTACTTTGGTCATGACCTTCACTAATATATGACAATTTGAGAGCATAATAGCCATTGTTGTAAGATACCCATGGTTGATTTGTAGACAGATAAATTTGTTGACATTTTGTTAGTTTAAACTTATTTATTTTACATCAATTGTGAAACAAGTTCATGCAACTTATATTAATCACGCTCGATGACTGCTTCCTGGCTTGACAACCAGTACTCGCCCGGTCATGGATTGAGGAAACTGCAGAAGAATCTCATCCCTGGTGGGTTTCAAACCCACAGTTTGCGGGTCTGTGGTCCGACGCCCTAACCCTAGACCACAATTCTTCCACAATGATCTGGTTTGTTGTTGAACCCACTTGTGGTGTACAAAACATAGTTGTCACAGTATGTAGGCAAGGGTGTTAATGTCTCAGAATCCTTTGTCCAAAGCATATCCTTGTAGAAAAGACCTTAGACAAACTTAACACAAACATTTATCCAAATGACGTAGATTGTCAGGTTCAAGAACTGTGACCCTACCTCACAGGTAATGGGTAACTTTATGTCATGATTTTGAAGTTTAGAATTTGAACAAAAATCCTTCATAGTGAGCATTATTGCAACTGCTGATGGGCTTAACATAAATCTTCACCTGAATTAGACAGAGTATTGTGTTCAAGAACCATGGTCCTTACTCAGTTTAAGTTCACAATATTCCTTTAAAGGTCAGAATTGTACAAAATCTTTTGTTTAGAGTAAAAGTTTGTAACAGTTGAAGGTACCTCAGTCAAACTTGTCAATCAGCTGCTTCTACTGCATATATTGGTGACTGCTGAGGTCTCCTGTTTCAGTTTTATGAATTGGGCCTGCATAGAACAAACAGCTTAAACAATGGGTTTTACTGCAGGTTCTTACATTTATTACTTCTCTTATATGCATGTTGCATTTGAACCTACAGATTTGTGACACAGTATTGCTTATTACTAAGAAACTCATGTAAATACAAACAAATGTTAATAGAATTATCCCATGTAATTTGAAATATATACTTTCAGCCAGAGCAGTGGATAATGTTGTTGAAGACTTTCTGTACTGTCATGTTGATCGCAAGCATGTTTGTGTACTATTTCATCGCCTATCACCACTTCTGGTAAGTCCTGAATGGTAAAGCTGTTGACTACTTGGTAAGTAAACAAAAATATTACCGATCGATACAGTCATTATGACAGATAAAGATTGCTGCATTGAGGCTTTCAGATAAAAGAAAATAAGGTAGATTCCCTAGTGGGTCACGTGTGTTCTGCCAGCAAGAAAGTTCATTTGTAAGATTTTTTAAGGATTTAATCATATTTGATGGTTTTCATTTGGGTATGAAAAACAGTTGGGCTGTTTAAAGTGTGTGATGCCAAAAGGCCTTCATGTTTACTTTAAACAATGCAAGTGTATTTAATACTCAGATGAAAACCATCCACTATTGATTAAATCCTTATATTTACACACATAAATACTTTCATTAATACAGAAATTATACGAAGAATTCATGTTGGAACAACCAAGTTGATGACTAAGCTGATGTGGTAAAAGGTGCAAGCTTGTCCACGTCACACATAGAAAAATTGTGCACAGTCCAATAAATTGTGAGCGGCTTTTAATGTAGCGACGCCTCTTAAAGTTATATGTCATACTGCGTACCAATAGAAATAATGATTCGTAACCTGAGTAAGGCTTCATCCTAAAGAATGAAGTTAAAGTGTAAATATTACCCAGTGGAGATGTGTACTTACTGTAGTTGAGTTTTGAAAATAAATAAAAATGAAGTTAAAGCAATAAGATAAATAATAAAGTACAATACAAAACTCATGACTTGGGATGATCTGATTGTAACCCCTTGAAAATTCTCAACGATGGTCAAATGCTTTTTCAAAAACTATTGCAATCCCTGTGTAAGCTAACAGATTGAGATGAGACTGTTTTGAAAAATTACATCTGTTTTGAATATGCAATTTCACCATCTGGCCTATATTGCCAGAATTTAGAGAAATTTTGTCAATTTTAGAGATAGTTAACCCTTTACTCCATATACATGCTTTTAAACACATGTGTGACCAGTGTTGATCCAGATCATCCATGCCATAAAATCTGAAACCTACACTGAATCAACACTATTCACTAATTTGTCGGAAACATTCAAACATGTTAATAAATCTAAAAGCAAACAGTGTACATGCCAGCTTGTCTGGATCTACACTGATTGCTCACATGATGAAGGTGTATCAATGGAGTAAAGGGTTAAGTTTGGTGTTGTTTCCAGCTTTTAGTAAAAACACTTCCTAGGCTGAGCAAACACAGTGGAGGACATTTGGGACATTATCTCCCAAACTTCTTAATTATTTACATACTTTATTTTATGTCATTTTGAATTTAGAAATTTTCCAAAAGTGGTCAGATTTCGCAAGATGTAAGAAGAATACTCTGTTTATTGCAAAAATACCCCGAATTTAAAGAAAAAATGAGCCTTCAGCTTAAATCCTAGGGGTCAAAATAAGGATTTTTAGAAATTTCAAGGGTCAAGGGGTCATCTCCCGGGTCACAAGGAACCCCTGTTTTAGTAAAAACACTTCCTAGGCTGAGCAAACACAGTAAAGGACATTTGGGACATTATCTCCCAAACTTCTAAATTATTCACATACTTGTATTTTATATCAATGAATTATTAACCCATTCCTGTATAGATACACTTTTATTGCTAGGGCGAACAGTTTAGATCCAGATCAGCCGGCACATCCGTGCCGTCTGATCAGGATCTAAACTGTTCGCTTTTTGATTCATTAGGCTATTTCTAACCAAAATGCGACCAGTGCAGATCCTGAATGACGGCACGGATGTGCCGGCTGATCTGGATCTACACTGGTCGCACATGCGTAAAAATCCGTATATATCAAGGAAAGGGTTAAACATATTCATGATAAAGAGCTTGAAATGTTTTCTCTTATACATACAAATAAAAACTTCAAAGTATTGAAATTTTATTTTTCAGCACAGATTCTTTTCAACAAGGTGGTCCACGAGAGAGATACCAACCATATAAGAGAGATCTCGATAAAATACCACGTAAAAAAGTACGGAAAAGGGCTAAGCAAAATGATTGGACTTGATAGAACGGATGTAAAGCAAATAGTTTAAAGTCAGCTCGTACCAATATCTGTTTCAAGTTTTAGATGTGCTTGGTAGTAAGTCGACAGGATCTACAGTTTGTTTTAGATGTGTGTCATAGAAAAGTCAACATGTTTTACCCTTCACTCGGTGAAGTCAGATCTGGTTTTACACTCTTTGCTAAAGTGATCAAATGGAGTAATGGATTAATGCCACAAATGTTGGAGATTGTCATTCCTATTGTTCGAAAGAAATTGAAATCTGCAGGTGTGCCAAAATGCTAGAACACTAGAACTCACCAGAGTAATGTGTTGGTGGTGAGTTTTGTGGGTGCCAAACCACTTAAAAAATAATAATAAAATATAGACCTAAATAATTGTTTTTATACCTATTTTGATTACTTTACAATATCATAGATGTAGAGACTGTTACAAAATGATTTTATACATGTGGAAATATACTAGTACAGTGAATCAGAGCACTGGCATTGGTAGTTAATTGAAACATAATAATATCATGTGGAAATATACTAGTACAGTGAATCAGAGCACTGGCATTGGTAGTTAATTGAAACATAATAATATCATGTGGAAATATACTAGTACAGTGAATCAGAGCACTGGCATTGGTAGTTAATTGAAACATAATTGATTTAACCCTTACCTCCATATAATATGTCTTTATTGCGTTGGCTAACATGGTAGATCCAGATAAGATGGCACATTTTTCTGCCTTCTGATCAGGATTTGCGCTGTTTGCTGTTTGATTTATTAGGTTATTTCTGAAAAAAAAGCGAACGGTACAGATCCTGATCTGGATCTACACTGGTTGCACTTGCGATTAAATATGGAGTAAAGACATAACTTTTACTCCTAGAATTCCTTCAAAGAAAGAGTTATTAAACTAGAAAGAAAACAACATATTGGTTTTCTACATTTATGTAATCACAACATAAATTCTGAAGTGCTACAATTACTAATTCTGAATTAATGCAAACAAATGGATATATGTATCATACTATATGGCAGTTAAAGACAGCAATCAAAAAATAATGATTTACTCGCTTTGATCATCAATTACAAGCATTTGTCATAAGGAAGTGTAATGTAATTCTAGGCAACCCAGGATCATAGGATGTCATATGTAGTTAAAGCTATTCATTATACCTTGTTTATACTTATTAAGTCTTCAGTTATTAGGTCTCCAGTATTCATAAAAATATGTCTCGAGTATGCTATATCTTCTTAATACTAACTCACCAGTACACTTAAAAATATGTAGTTTGAACATTGGATAAGTGTACTTAAAGATATGTGTACTATATTTCCAGTATACATATAAATATGTCTCCAGTAGACTCTATCTCCAGTATACATGTAAATATGTCTCCAGTAGACTATCTCCAGTATACATATAAATATGTCTCCAGTAGACTCTGTCTCCAGTATACATATAAATATGTCTCCATTATATTACTAGTATATAACTAGTATATATATATTACTAGTATATTGGGGAAATATCAAACAACATTAATCTTATCAAAATGGATATAACCTTAATTTAAAAAATTCTGTATTTTCTTGATAAAGAACAAGAGTTCGAAAATTCGAAATAAAGAGTGATAATTTTAAATAGAGTATCAAGTATACATAATTAAAAGTCTTTTAAGTTAGAAACCTAAACACAATTAAGATTGACATGTCACAATCAAAGTAGAATGTGTCAGTCAAGTTGAAGGTTTTAAAATTTAATTGAAATAGCAACGACAATTTGTTTGATTTTCCCATAATATCTTTTATTAATCTGGAAATGATTATATTCTATGGAATTACAAAGTTGCAAAATAAATAAAAAAAAGTAATAGATTACAAACAAAAATAAGAAAATTATGAAATGCATAACGTTATTATTAGATATTACATAATGTATTACTTAAAAAAAATTCATACTGTAATGCAAGAAAATTTTACTTCATAATACACTGTCAACCTATATTTCGCGGTTATTTTACATTGCATTAAATTTGTAATAACCGAGTATGAGCTGAACGAATAAAAACGCAAACATCGAATGAGCCACAGACTGAAAACCTAAACAGATTGTTTCCATATTTCAAAACTACTTTTATTTAGTAAAGGGAGTGAAAGGCTGATATTCAAAAGGATTAGAGATGAAAATAAAATAATGTTCTTAACAGAATGTAATAAGGTGAGAAGTTTACGGCTCGACCGGTACTCGAACCCCAGGGTCTCTCTCTTCCACTGAGCTACCGAGCCAGCACGTCATCTCAGCAACATCCTTAACCTAACCCGGTTACAAGAATGACGAGAAACAGTACAAACACAGCATCCGGTAACTAAATAAGAAAACCAGTGTGTACGACATTCTCCATTTTCCAGGTGTGTACGACACTCACTTTAAAAAACTGTAATCACTCCATTAGTAGCCCGAGTCCAGATGAAGTACAATATGCGTATGTCCCAGAATATTAAATTACACCGGCTAAGTAAAATGGTTAACGTTAATAGTGTTACGGGCGCGAATCATAGGATTTTAAGATTGTGTGTGCACGACATTCAAACTTTTGACGCTTAAGGTGGAACGCGACACTTTGCGAATTTTTGAATTTCTTTATGAAATTTGGTATGGTATTTATTGACGATGATTCAAGCATGAATCCGCAAACAGTTTTTCGATTAATCAAATAGTTGTTAGGTATTTACCTTCAAAGTTAGCTATCAACGCCAGTTTTCTGCACTGACGTCAACAACGCACGCCGAACACTTTTTCGGGGCTGGCTGAAAATTGGGGTTTCCAATTTCATTTATTCTTTCACTGATGAATTGGCGCTGAAAATACATTTCCGATGATAGAAGATTTAACCTAATGTGACCAGTTTTGACAACGTTGTGTACCGTTAAACGCCGTTTTCGCGTTAAAAATGACGTCGAGTTTTTCCTTTTTTCTGTCGACTTTTTCAAAATTGTGAAAAATCCCCAAATTTAATTTTTGATTATTTTGCTTAAAATGTTTGAAAAAAGCAATTCCAATAGAATTAGCGAATAAAATTTGGGGGTCACCGACTTCGTTATTGCGCCATGGCCGTTTTCAGCACCCTCCCCCTTTTAAAAAAAGTGTAAAGAAAAGAGACGTTTCTGAAAATTTATTACTCTTTATTCAAATTCTACAATATTACAGCAACTACAATTACTTATGGTAATTTAAGAAGAACGAAAAAAATAAATAAAACATGTTTTTTACACAATATGCGCTGATTTAAGGGCAGGTAAATTCGCACGATAATTTCACAATTTTTGGAGTTTTACATTGTTAAGAAACTTTCCCTCTGGTGTTATTTTGTCAGCGTGCCTTACATATGTTGCACGATAATTTTAAAGTTATATTATTAAACTCGGCTGTTTGGCTAAATCCTCGTCATAAGGCTAACTGCTACGAGAAACCTCTGGAGATACTGTCGTATCATTATATTTCACGCGAGTCTAATTTTCGCGTAATTCGCACTAGAAAACTTGCGCGAAATGGAAGGGCAGTGAAATTTAACAATGTGTTAGCTTATCATGAATGCCTCTGAATGTAATATACATGTAACTGTGCAATTTTATTGCACCGCAATGGCTAATGCGCGAAATATAGTCCCGCGAAATAAAATGCTACTACGGAAATAAAATAAAAAGAGCAAATCTTGTCTGTATACATGTATTTGCTTTATTTAGCTCGATGAACATTACGACTGACTCGTGATGAAAATTTTGATGCCGCAGATCAAATTTATTGACACTAGGTATTTTCGGGGTAGATGAACAACATGTGTAAAATTTTTACAACTTATTCACATTACGCGAAATCTAAATTAATTTATAATAAGGGAAATAATGCAATGTTCAATTATTGCATCACAGTAGCTTCTGTTATACTTCAAAACAAAAATCATAGACAACACAGACTGCGGTCTATATTTAAAATTTTTTGCAGTACTGTAAATTTTAATTTTTAAATTTCACTTAACGCCTTTTTCCATATAAACGCTTATTTGGAATGGACGAACAGTGTAGGTCCCGAAGGATCTACACTTTTCGCTGTTGATTTATAAGGTTATTT
Source organism: Corbicula japonica (assembly GCA_038501625.1). Classification (NCBI taxonomy): domain Eukaryota; kingdom Metazoa; phylum Mollusca; class Bivalvia; order Venerida; family Cyrenidae; genus Corbicula; species Corbicula japonica. The sequence continues at coordinate 11,374,111 of JAZAYU010000005.1, forward strand.
CTGACCAGAAAGCTAACAGTGCAGATCCTAATCAGACAAAATATTAAAAGAGAAATCGATTAGATCGAATGTGCAAGCTGATCTGGATCTACGCTGTTTGCTAATGCGATAAAATGCGTAAATATTTATATTATAGGAATGGGTTAAACGAATTTCGGATTATTTCTTAATCAATTTTTACCGCAATTTTCTTCGTCTGATGCTGCTTCATTTCGTGGTATTTTTCTATGTTGAATGTCGAGACAGTAAAAATCGCATATTGCGCATAACCACAGACACGGCACATATGCACGGAATCGTCGGTCTTAAACTTTTTTAGCAATCTATGGCGGATAAGAAATAGACACGTACAGGAACCAGGAACATTTTGCTTGGTTAGTGTATGTGTCGCAGCACTTTCCGAGAAAGTACATATAAACAAGAAAACGAGGGACGTATTCTATACCTCCGCGGTATTCACCGTTGTTGTGTCGTTTCTCACTGTCACAAACAAAAGTTCAAGCAACATACCACTTAACAACTTGGCTATTGTTTTGCTATAATTTCTTTGACGCTTTTATGAGAAAACTGTGAACTCTTCGATAATCATAAAAGAATTTAGAATTTGCACAATATGAAGCACAATGTATATGGGTAAATGAAATACAGTTACGACCGCGCTAATGAAGCATCCCATCATGGAACTGTAAAACTACCTTAGATGCAGATAAAATCAATGTCAATCAGTTGAAATTGCAGCTTACAAGCAAACAAAGATGTATGTTTGCAGAAAATAAGGGGAACAAATCACATACGCACGGATGGTGGATTATTTGTCATCCCTTTAACTCTTTACAAGACAAAATAAGACCGTTAGCTAACTAGAATTGATAGATATTCCTTTTATAGATCTGCTGGGGCTACGAAATATATTTTTTTAATTATTTTAGGCGTCACAGCGCACAAATAGGCGCTACGGTATTTCTTTTACGTGCATAGACTAACGGTTTGAACAGTTTCAATCAAATGTCTATAACTACACTGAAATCTTGTGCGTTTCTTGAGTAATTAAGAATACTATTAAATAAATTTAGCACGCCTTTGCGAAAATGCTATGACAATATATGAAGAAAACAGCAGAATTCATGAAATTGTAAGTATAGCATCGAAATACTTGATCATTATAAGTGTTACGTCCGGAATAGAATTAATTGACGTAAGTATTTTATGCATTTTGGAATTTTCGTTTTTACCCCTAGTAACGTTTTTAAAGCTATTTTTGACAAATTAACATAAGAGAAATCGATTAGATGTCATTTTTATATGATAATTCAATTCAACTTCCTCTGTGGTGTCTTTTGACGAAGGTTTTAATTAAAGAACTATTTTTTTTTCCCAAAATTTCCAAAAAAAAACGTATTTTTTCAAAAGGGGGTAGGGGTACTTAAAATGGTAATAGCACAATAACTAAGTCGGTGACCCCAAATTTTATTCGATTATTCAATTGGAATTGCTTTTTTCAAACTTTTTAAGCAAAAAAATCAAAAATTAAATTCGGGAATTTTTCACAATTTTGAAAAAGTCGGCAGAAAACGACCGTAAACTGAGGAGACTATCTGCGGATGTAAATGCTTGGTAACAGAAGTACGGTGCCGTATAACTCCATCAAAATCGGTGGACAAGTTACCGTGAAATAATAAAAAAAATCCTTCTCGAATCGAATTTTTTTCCAATATTAATATGTGCACGACATTCTTAAATTCACGTGCTTTAGCCAACTTGTTAATGGCAGTTTTAAAATATTTAAACTAAAATTAGATAAGTTATAATTTTATTTAAACAGAAATGTCATATGTTTAGGTTTTTAAGGATAGGATGAAAATTCATTCTTAGCGTGAAAAACACAATTAGAAGTATATGCTTGTAAGGAAATAGACCCTACTTTCAAAGGTCAGCTTGCTGAACAAGTTATACATCTCTTTTAGACATTGAATGCATACATATAACTAGAAATGTGTCCATAGGACACGGATGCCCCCGCTATGCATCGTTTCCAGATACTGAAGTGCAATGATGGGAATAATAGCATTTCAAAGACAGTGATGTTAGAGTAATTATAAGAATATGCATAAACTTGATGATCAAGTAAATTATTTGTATTTGTGGCACTGTTGTCTTCTCATTACGGAAATGTCTGTGAAGAAGTTGGTGGTAATGAAATGCAATGTCATAGTGAACATTTGTGCCAAGTTATTTTGAAATCCCTTCATTCATAAAGAAGTTATAGCCCGAACAAGTAAATTCAAGTTTTAGTAACTGTGACCTTGACCTTGGACTTACAGGCATGGGTAATGTACGCAACACACCGCCTTGTCATGGTGAACATTTGTGCCAAGTTATTTTGAAAACCCTCCATTCAAAACAAAGTTATAGCCCGGACAAGGAAATTCTATTTTTAGTAACAGTGACATTGACCTTGGACCTACAGGCATGGACATGGTACACAACTCACCACCTTGTCATGGTGAACATTTCTGCCAAGTTATTTTGAAATTGCTATATTCCTAATGTAGTTACAACCCTGACAAGAAAATTCTATTTTAGTAACAGTGACCTTGATCTTGGACCTAGGCATGGGCATGGTACGGGACACACCATCTTGTCATGATGAACATTTGTGTCAAGTTATTTTTGAAATCAATCTATTGCTAACAAAGTTACAGCCCGGACAAGAGAATTCTATTTTTAGTAACAGTGACCTTGACATACAGGCATGGGCATGGTACGCGAAACCCCACCTTTTTGCACAACAACATATCAGGCCAAGCATTGTGGTAAAGTTTCATCAAATTCCCAGCAGAGGTGTAGGAGGAGTTGCGTTCACAAGATATATTCCTATTAAAACTAATGTAAATGGAATTATCAAAGGGCCATAACTTCTGAACGGAACATGTAAGAGCAAAACCCCACCTTTATGCACAACAACATATCAGGCCAAGCATTGTGGTCAAGTTTCATTAAATTCCCACCAGTAGTGTAGGAAGAGTTGCGTTCACGAGATATACTCCCATTAAAACTAATGTAAATGGAAGTATCAAAGGGCCATAACTTCTGAACGGAACATGTAAGAGCGAAACCCCACCTTCATGCACAACTACATATCAGGCCAAGCATTGTGGTCAAGGTTCATTAAATTCCGACCAGTAGTGTAGGAGGAGTTGCGTTCACGAGAATATCGGACGGACGGACGGACGGAAGGACGGACGGACAGGAGCAACTCTTAATGCCCGTCGCCATTTCATGGCGGGAACATAAATATAATTAATTTCGTAGTTTAAATTACCGTTCATCTTGAGCTGAAATTGACAATGTTAAAGATCAGCCACATACATAGTTATAGACCTGTCCACTTAGATCAGTAGGATAGCAAAGAAAATCAAAATGTTCCAACAATCGACCATAGATATAACAAAAAGTGCGACAGAACTGACACAAAATTGAAAGCTTTGAATTTGGTTGTCGTTGATGATATCCAGCTAGCAGTCAAAAGACTTAAAGTGTCGGAAATATGTGCAGTAATTTTCAAAATGCCAATATGGTGCGGAAATACCGGACAATTTCTGATAATCGGTACTTAAGAACTTTCCAGTATATACACAAGCTTATTCTTATATACATGTATTTAATACCTCAATGGCTTAAAACTTAGCAAATTATTAACTTAGTCAAAGACTCAGTTAACAGGGTCTTTGTTACATGTAATGGGTTGTCATAGATATCACCGTGACAAAAGAGAAAGCCGGAGATCGAGCGTCAATGGAGACGCCGTCATATAATCTAACTCCTTTCAGTCATAGTAACATTCAGAATAAAGCAATGATGTCTGTACATGCCGCAAAGTAATTACTTTATTTTAAAATAACAGTCAGTTTCTGTAAGGGGCAGTGAACGCTGTGAGGAATTTAGCTTCAAGCCAGACCTGGCCCGTAATAAAACTTTTTTTCATGCTCAACTCAATTCTGTGCTCAAACTAAAAATGTCTAAAACATTAACAGTCTTCATAAATAAGGAATAACTATCTGTTCAACAGTTGTTGTCGAGAGAAATTTTGTCATATATTTAGTTTAAGATGTTTTATTTTATATAATGAACAGAAACGAAGCCAGCAAATTTTCATGCTCAAATTGAGTCGAGCATGAAAAAAGTTTTATAATCACGGGGACAGGGCTGAAGATTATAAATTGACAGATCGCCATTTCAGCCAATCAGATGCTTGAGATTTGAGACTGGTTTCCAATCTCGGTTTTATAATCTTGAGAACTGGTGCTCGAGGTAGATAGAGAATTGCTGCCTAAAATCACTTACGCGTACCAGGTACCGCTTTTTAAGAGTTCCCGATTTTCATATGTGTATACTAATTTAATAGTCAATCATCTGTAAACTGGACTGTTTTAATTGTATACGAATTAGCAAAATGGTGTGTTCTCATCACACTTCGAATTTTTCTTGTTAGTTCTGCCATTTTGTCTTCCGTGTCTTCTTCTACTTTGTCTAAATGTATCTCAACATCTCCGTATATTGTTCCTAGTCCAAAAACTCCTTCTAGGCTGAAATCACAGAGAGATATTTAACTGAACATTCTTTAGATAAATCAGCAATGATAAATAAGATTTTTTTTCAAAATTCACTTTTATTATTTTCGAATTTTCTTTAAATTTTTGGTAACAAGTATAGCTTTCAATAAATATTAAACTTATCCTGTTTATCGTAGACCGCGACTTGTTTTAAATACATAATAAAAACAAAAGTATTCAACGAAATGGACATATACTTTATACTTACGACATTATATCACGTCGAAGATTAATGGGAATTTTAACTTCAAAATCCATTGTGGGTATCGGCAGACGCACGTTGGTCTGTTTCAGATATCCGTCTATTTCAAACACCATTTTCTTCATCACAGTTGAGAGCTTTTCCATTGAAGCAACGGAGGTCTCCATAAGTTTAATTGTATCTTGTAAGTCTGCTTTTATTGGACGTAACATAAAGTCAAAGGCAAGACACCTCGAATCATTTCGATACGAATATGTTGATTGCTTTCCATTTTCCAGAACATACTGGCAAGACTGGCCAAAGAAATATAGCTTTTTAAGTTCTCGACAGGTATATTCTGAAAATGATTTCACAACTTTAGTTTCGAAATTAATTCCATGCAATAGCCGTGTGCACACCCATTCTGGCACAAAGTATTTTGCTGATAATGGAGTTATCAAAATGCATTTTATTACGAATGCTAATTTCTTTGTCAAAGCTTTTAGGAAAGATTTACGGTCTGTCTTGGACGTAACAGTATCAGCAAGGCAGTACCCATTTCTAAGAAATCCCAAGATACCCTTGGTAACCAATTTTGATTGCAATATGTTTCTTATTCTTGAATGTGAGGAAGCTCTACCTGTAAACCTGTTTATAAATTCTCTAATTTCAAGAAATATTTCAATAAGCTGGGTTTCTAGATATTTTGAAATGCATAGCGATAGTTCATCTTTTATGTGAGTAACCACTACATCACACGAAATATTTGGTAGACAAAGCTGACAAAAGCTAACTATTTCTTCCCGAAAGTTGTCATTTTCCCCATGTTTGGTAAAACAGAAAATGAAGATGTGTTCTGGTCGATATGCCGCATTGTTTACTTGTAACACCAGATCCTGTACAGCCTAAAGAAAGAAGTAAATGCAAATATAAGTAACACTTTTCTTTAAAATATTACTTCATTTGTGATCTAAGAAATGTTTTATTTTGTATAGAAAATTTAATCTTCACTATGATATATATTCAATAACTAAAATATGAGACAGTGATATGATGCCAGGATCATCCAGAACTTCTACTGTGTTATTATTATTTGTCGATCATGCACACTTTGAAATGTTATAATTTCGGTATCGTTTAACCAATAGCAAACATTACTATTAACACGATGTATTTGAGTAAAATAAAGAAGTGTAAGAACAGTTGTAAGACTTATATTTTTCTGTTTTGGTATACATGTATTTAAGCTGCTGAAACAACTTATCGATTTGATTGAGATACTGTAATGATAATGCAGATTTAATAACATCAATAATACTCTCATGTATGTTCTAGTTTTATTATTCAGAAAAAAAACAAGTTGCCGGGGTAACCGCCATGTAAACATATGTTCCACTTGGTCTTAAACTAGGTTATAAGGAGCACTACGCTCACACTTAGTCTGAAAGGTGTTTCTACTATCTACCGTTAACGACTGTTATTAATTATAATGTAGAATGAAAACTGATCATGTTTATTGTTTTACCTGAAATTCGTATAAAAAACTACAAGATGTTTCCATTCCACCTGTAGTGCATCAATTCCATTTATTATTAGAACATAGATGGATTCAAAAACTTCAAACGACTTAAAACACGCCTTAAAATTTAATGTAAACATTAATCTGATTGCAATTTTTTTAATCCTCAATATAACTTTTCTGAACTGCTCGGTACAAGTTGTTAAATAAGACATCATGGACAAGGTATGCACCATTAGTAACCATAAGCATGTCTGTATGTTTTATAAAGTGTTCTACCATAAGCTGACATAATTATGTATCACCAGATAACAGAGTGCTACATGATCAAGTCCTGATTAGTCGAAAAATTATAATTTTCGCAAGAAACGTCGATAAAAAGTTCTCTAATCATTACAAACTCCAACATTACATTCAATGACATTGTTTTAACTTAAATTTGATAGCAGTTCATCAATAGCATTTTAAAACAGGGCTAGACTTTCTTAACAATCCCATGTAATATATCAAATTAGATTTCTCATGTTTTTGGAGGTGATTTCTAACTTTTAAATGTCAGATATACGAGTGCAAAATACAGAAAAGAACGTCATTAATTTCTTGTCTCAGATTGTTCTTCTTAATATGTTTATATTCTTTAAAATTAAACGGCGGCTTCTATGGTTGGTAATAATATCAAGATCTCCGGTAACGCCGCTCGTTGGTGTATAGCACACAAATTGATTTTTGGCAATTTTAAATATTTTGGTGTTACTTAGTGTTTCTGTTGTGTGTTTTTTTCTGTCATAATACATAACATGCGTTTTTGCATTCCTTAAATAGAGATAACTGAGAGGACCGTTATACCTAAAATACACTGAGTATTGTCCAACAATATTGACCTGGCACTCTTGCATTCGACCCCATATTCGTTAAATTTCGTAAATGTTACGATCAACTTCGAATCGGTAGTCCGGCATCTATTTCAATACACCACACATCACTGACGTGTAAATTGAATAAATAAGTCGGTGTATTCGCTGATAACCGTGTTCATCTAATGACCTATACGAAAATTAATGAAGTGCCAGGTCAATATTGTTGGACAATACATAATTGAAGTCTTTCTTTTCAGAAAAATGCCCCTTTTTATTAGGTTCCATGTTAACGCGGAGTAATATTTACCTTTAAGTCGGCCTCATCAAGATTCTCGAGTTCAATGTAGCATATTGAAATAATCCAACAGCCCTGATCCGTAATATTAACGGTGTCTTGTTCTTCGACTTTCGGTGATACAACAAAGTCTTGAGAAGACAACTGTTCTGTTCCTAACACATATATTCGTAATTCCTTATGGATTTTTTTATTCCAGGATTCAAGTGATTGGTTGAAGTTTTCATCTTCTAGGCTTTTTGGTAATATATCTGTATTTACAAAAATGCAAAGAGTTATAAACGAAATTTATATCTTTTCTTTCTTTGAAGAAATGGTCAGAATTGCACCAGCTAACTGTGCATATTGACTTAAAACAAGTTAATTTAATGAGAAATATTTGCCAACCTGTAAACGTAAACATCACTATTTTTTTTTGCCACAGCAAAAGCAAGTTAAGTATAACTGTTTAAGGGTTCGTAATTTTAAACCTTAGCAAATTTTAATAATTCATGTTGTGGATCTTCTTTTTCAAGTGAATTATTTTATTGTTTTAACTAGTTTCAAGTATTCAATGTAATGTTATAACTGTGAAAAAGCTAAATGTACCATTTGTTTCTTGCATCTTTATACATGGTATGAACGGTATTTTTTATTTCGAATCTATGATAATTTTAAAGTCTTATAGTTACTTATTATTCGTCTCGCTCTTGGAATCAGCTCTTTAATTCTGTTAAGAAAGTAGTGAGGACGCGGATAACATTCCATAGGAGTACCTGAAATACGTAAAATACCATTAAAGTTTTCAGAAATCCGACAGTGTTTCTAAATAATAGTCACTAGTTATTTTTTATCGACCAAGATTTATATAAAACAATACAACTGCAGATTAAAGTCTCTGCTACATCAAGATATTTCTCAACCAAATGTAACGGAAAAAAAGATTAATAAATTAAAGAAAATGAAATGCAATATAAAAAATAAAGATTTGATATACTTTCTGTAAACATTTGCTGATAGAGATATTGTTGCCTAAGAACCAAAAAATCTATTTTCTTTATTAGGCTCTTACAAAAATTACAAACCGTGGGGTTGCATATGGAGGTTGTTACCATTCCATGGTTCTAGAAAAAATGGAACTTAACATTGACAGTTTTTTCATGGAATTATCAGTGAACTGAATAATTTAGATCTTTAATGATCCATTGTAAAATAAATCACAACAAAAATATATTGTTGCGATTTTTTTTATGTTTAAGAGCTGTTTTCATTAAATCAATATACAAAAAGCATAAGTTTATTACCTGTATGCTTTATTTATCCATTTATATTTAGATCTGGGTTTTTTCCTACTTGTTACTAAAAATAAAAAGTATAAATATAAAGTATAAACAGTTTGACATGCGTGGTGAAGCGACTTGGTCTATACTATAAAAAGAAAATAAACGACCTACGTTTTTATAAAAACCTTATGAAAGAGTTGTAAATTTTGAACATAAGATGGTTAAAACACAGATCTGCAGTTATTTTTTATTGAGTCGGCGGAATAAACTGCGGAATAATTTCGATCTCATACGACCCATACAAACATCTATCAACAAAATGTTGCTGTGATTTTGCATGTTCAAGAGTTGTTTTCAATTATTCGATATATACATTCAAAAGCGTAAGTGTAATACCTGTATGTTTGTTTGTTTTTTTCATCTAGTAGTTATATTTAAATCTGGATTTCCCACTTGTTACTAAAAATATATAAAGTTTAAATGGTAGAGACATGCGTGGCGAAGTTACTTGGTCTAACCGATAATAAACGACCCAGCGTATGTGACGTTTTTTTTTTAATACAACTGCAGCTTCATGATTGCATGATTGTTTTCTTTCCATTGCAGTTAGGTACCTGTGTGTCAAGAAATTAGCAACAGACTAAAACAAAGTCATTAAAACAAATATCTGAAGTTATTGAATCCAAATTGTTCATAAATACAAATCCCAAACAGTGATGGGTTAACAGTGTTAAAGTAAATAAATAAACAACTTTTTAAGCAAACACGTCTACTCTAATCAAAATTAAGTTTAGGAAAATTCTATTCATGTGAGGTTTGGCGTTTCATTTTAAATAAAACACCTTCTTAAGTTTCAATTTCCCAAAAGAAGTGAAATCCTTTCTGATTTGCTCTCACTTTTGACATTTTTATATCTCCCAATAACATAAATTATAATTTATATAAGCACAAAATGGTGAAATATGCATATCAGAAATGGCCACATCCAGAAGACACAGCCTCCCTACACAGCCAAAATGTAGAGAGGACAAGAGAGTATGAGTATAATAAAATGATCAGTTTCAAAATAGACACCATAAGGAATTATCGATTGGAGATACCGAGGGGTGACCGCCTTGGTAAAAATCGTAAAATTATAATGACCTAATAATGACATTGTTTAACAGTTATGAAAGAAACAAATGTGTATATTTTCTTTATCATTTTCAATCGAACAAATCTGATCTGGCAACATGTCAAAGTATCATTGTTTTCATCGTGATGAAATTATGGGGATATAGTCTTGGAAAGGTCATCAAGTACCCTACTACCTTGCTTAACATTAGCATTCGCATTTTATGTTATATCATTATTATTGTGTTATCAAGACAATACAAGTTGTCTTGATGAATGAACTCAAACCTATCCACTTGTAATGTTGTATACCAAAGCAAACAAACCTTCACAAACCTAATGGTATTGTCAAGGAAAAAAGATATATACTCAGTGAACTTACTGAGACCAGAACTACAGGAGTTAAATCAGTAATAGCACAGTGAGAGGTAAAAAAGAAACTGGTCGAGTTTCTACTTTCTTGTTTTGTGCCTGTCTTTTATTTTAAAGATGCTCTATACTAATAAAGTGGAGTAATAAATGTTACTTTTTTTTAAGCAACAGGGTCATGATAACCGTTAAACCCTAAACTAAAGAAACTTATACCAACAAAATATCTATGCTCTAAGCAAAAAAATTTAGACGGACATCCTTATAGAAATGCAAGGAGGGCAAACTAACACGGCCCGAACAAATTTGACAGAAGGCGACTGAAAAACAATTCATGTGAAATGACTGTCAGGTCTAGCAGATTTATAAAAAAAAGTCTTCGAATTCTAGTGGAAAAGTTTTACCCTAGGCTTCGTGTTTTCTTCCTTGAACAATTTGCTGAAAGAAAACTCCTATACATTTTTAGAATATGGCTCACAGCTTCTGAGAAAATACTTACCTGTTATTGTCTATGTAACGAGCACCTCTCTCCCTCCGACAAGAAGTTTATTAACAATTTTAATAAAAACCTAGAAGATGAAAAAGGAATAATGGAAGCCACCAAACACGGCAAATCATGAAAATATTGGTTTGATTGAGCTTGTAAGTGGGCAGTAATGGAAAGGCATATTACTGTCCACGCCGTCTAGTGCAACTAGTGTCTTTCCCTACCAGTGCTACCAGTTTAAAATTAATTAAAGAAATACTATTACAAAATTGGTTATAATCTAACTTGAAAGTATTTTTATGCTCAGTTATGGAAATGCATATTACTTCCCACGCTGAAGAAGGATTCGATCGACCTACCAAAATATCTTGGTGGAATAAAGGGTTTCCTGTGATTTCAAAATGCTATTTTTATGACATGTAGAAATTATACGACGTCTTCTTCGCTACGATTATTAGATTTATTACTGTTAAACAGAGTACTGTTAAAATATCAGCGTCAAAATCAAAGACGTTAAGAGTCATACCAATGTTAGGGGCGCCATTTTAACCCTCCTTCCGGCACAAAAACGTTTTTGTATGAGCGACGTGCATATCAATATAATAAAGATTCGGATATTTTTAACATTTCTTATTAGAAAACACATGTAAAAAATAAGAATTATACATTGAAATGTTTATAATCTAAAAATGTTTAATTTGATGGCGCTTGACTGAATCAGCGTATTCCATATCATACCTTTTTATTGTTTTCTTTCCTCGGCCGAATAACAGGTCACTTTAATTTTTGCTCTTTAACTTGTTCTAACGTTTTAATGTCACTTAAAATAATGGATGACGAGGAATTTCTTTCAGCCAATTGAGCACCATATATATATGTTTGAAAAAAATTGCACAAACCTTGTACCGTGTACCAAAATTGACCAGCGTGCTTCACTCCTATGCTTGAAAAACTAACAAATGATTTATTATTTGTTTTTTCTTCTTTTAAATATTAAAATATTTTGCACTCTAACTTTATCGCTCCGAAAATACCAGAAGGAAATTTAGTCGAACTTGTAGTTTGCACGACATTTATACTTGGTTTATCTGCAATAATTCAGGCAGGCGACTCGGGAACCAGTCAATATTTTGTCTAGCGTTTGTGCGAACCTCTAAATAAAGTAACCAGTGATTGGTTGAATTAAAAAAAATAAATAGAATAACTGCTTAAATGCAGAGTGCATAGAAGAAATTACAATAAAACAGTTTGATTTATATTTTTAGTTTATAAAAAATGTTATCTTTAAAAATGGGTAATATTTTTGACAAAGTAAAACTGAAAGTGGCGCACAGCTGATCGTCGTGGTATTCCAGTGCGTGTTGCAAAAAATATACTGGTTCCGCTTTATTTGTGTTGTGTTTAATGATATGTCTCTATCTTAGTTTTATTCGGGAAAGTCAAATTTTCAGACCCTGGCCTGGCCAAATAGCTAATTCTGAATAGGGTAATGATGTCATAATGGGAAAATATAGAAAATGAATTACTATACTCTAACGACTTAATTTGCTGCGCGGTGTATAACCGGAAACAGTGAACATTCGATTCGTTATACGAGTCGCAAGACACATTATAGAATCTTTCTCCGTCGTTATCAGAAAATACAGACATACGCAGTGAAACAGTCAAGACGCATATATCTCACACAGTTGACTGTTTCACTGCGCATGTTTGTACTTCATCAGACAAGCTTATTTTCTGATAACGACGGATAAAGAGTCTACTCACCAAGGAGCTCTCTATCTACGAACAAACGAAAACTGTTAAGTCATCAACATGTTTCTATTTATATTTATCGGTTTTCCATTCGTGTTTCTATTTTTACATTTAATGGTATTCCTAAATATTGACTGGTAAAATTTCTCGAGTTACTTCAAATAAACTTAAACCTATTTAAAACAAGAAAGCGAGAATACCCGCCTGCACATTTAAATAACGTATTCAATAAGGAGTTATTTGCTCCTTTTATAAAGTAACACACTCTAATCTCAAAACATTTTTTTTTCAAATTTCGTAACATGCGTTTCGTACCAGAACACGGTGATATCTAGTCTCAATCATTCGACTGCAAGCACAGACCCATTATCATACGGACGTTTTCGTTTTCTGTCCTTTACGTCTCAAGCATTTACGATCAAAACTGTGGTGGAAAATCGACCCGATTTAAATTTATTTTTTCACTCCCACATGAAAATTTCAACACTGGTATGTCAAATATCGTTATAAAACATAAATAATGATAAAAGTAACAATAAAATGAACGAATAATCCACAAAATAACTTGTTAAACCTACCACAGCATATGCCGTTTACACGGTGAAAATTATCGATAAACGCGAGTCAGATAAATTTTATGCGGTGTAATCGACATGGGTGGAGGTTTAAAACAGTTTTGCATGAAAAACGAAAACGTTACTTTTAAAGGATTACATATATTGATTCTACTTGAATGTGGCTTCTCAGGTATGTATTTTTTTTTTAAATAAATATGTTTAAGATGCTTTATGAAGCCGGCAAAAGATCCATTTTCCGATCGGCGGCATATAGAAATAGAAGGAAAATTTTCCGCATTGATTTGAATAGTAACTGGGTTGTGCGCGAAGAGCGACCATCGTATATATAGAAAAGCTCTTGTTGCGCACAAATAGTTGGGCTAGGTGATATCCAAAGTGACCATTGCTGATTTTTTTTTATTCCGTATCGAATTTTAAGAGTGTAGTTAAAATTGGCGATAAAAAGAAAATAAAAATAGGCTTTGAAAATAACTAAAAAAGAACACAATAGCTCAGATAAAAAAAACTACTAAATTAAATGTTACAGAAAAAATCTAACGTGTCAAAGTTATTTATGCGTTTGTTAAAGCAACTAGATGGCAACACCCTGCTTATTTGGCATAACAAAGCGACACATGCCACAATGTAGTTGAAAGGGACGTTGCAAATGAGATTTACAAATATTTGCTACTGGGATAAAATTTTTATTTAGTCTATTTCATTTTTACAAAACATAATAATAATAATAATAATAATAATTTTGCATTTTTAATAACTGGTCGAGCAAATTTAAAATAATATTATGCGTCGTTGGCAATGTAGATTATGAAAACATAACTCCAGTTAACAAAAACTGGACGTCACTGGTAGGCTAGTTATTTTAGCCAATTTTTTAGTTAAACCTCAAACAAATTCCTTTACAACTGATAATGATGTTTTTAATTTGTTTAATATATGTAGAATACCAGAAAAAAAGTCCTCAAATGAAATGGTGCTGGAACTTGAAAAAATATTTATTACAAAAGGCACACCCTGAACCATTAAATAAATGTATATGTAACAAAAATCACAGCATCTTTCCAATAGTATAGCTGTTAGATACATTTCCAAACACAATATATACAAATTAAACACATTTTATAGCAAGATACATTCTTTAAATGATCATTTGTTATGATTTAGCTGTAATTGTTCTTCTTTTTGCACACTTCTGGGGTCAAAATACCCCACCCACCTCAATTATAACATTTAACAAAAGCAGTTTACACCAATATTAATATGACAAGCATTTTCAGCTGTATTTTTTCTTAATTTGGATGAATGTTCAAAAAATAATAATTCTTAAAATGAAAAGGTAGTAATCTTGAAGATATTTTTACAACAAATATAGATATGTAAACATAATAAGGGTTGTTCAAAAAAGGCTTGTTTGGTTTTTTTTCTGCTTTAAAACGTACAACAAACTGTTAACTACCATTTTCCTATTTTCTCATCATGCCCTTTAGAGATTTATCAAGTTAAATCAAAATAGCGTCATCCGTAATTAAAAAATATTCTAAAATAATGGACAAACATATCAGTTGAGTGACAAAAAAGTGTGACAGTTGTAAAAATCATATTTGTTTAGACCATCACTTTACAAAAAAAACTTTAAAAAAAGACAAGTTTTAGTGTTGTTTCAGTGAAAAATGTTTATTGGGCATCAACTAATGATAAAATTTAGCATATTATACTTAAAGTAATCAAACTTGATGCCAATAAGTCAAGCGTGGTAGATAAAACAAATACCACCAGAAAATCAATACATCTTTGCTTTATAAATTTATAGTACGTTAAAGATAAATAATACAAAAGAAATTGTGTGTGTATTATTAAGTTAAATGTTTCTAGATGCAATAATTATAATATTATCACCTCTATTGAAATAATATTTGTCTGAAGCTCCCTTGAGAAAAAATGAGCTAAATTTGTCAAGTGTGATATTATGCACATATTGCAATATTCTGTCAACATATCCCTTACATGAATACTAGAGCATTTTTTTTATAGATTTCTACTTTCGGTTTAAACCAGGAAATATGTTTTCCTTGAGTTTCTTGAAAACCCTAACTTTATTTTGACGAAATGGCACTTAACATTGTAGACCAGCATATACTTATTTCAGGTATGAGTTGGTTTGGTATATTGTCCATGAATTTCAGAGTTCTTATGCAAACGGTTTTTCTTTTGTTTTAGTATGTGCTTGATAATTAGAACATGAGTAAGACTAAATTGAGCTTGCAAACATTAACTACATCCTTAGCTAAATAAATTTCTTTACTAAAATCTAGGTGGCAACAAGAATTTTTCCCCAATTCATTTTTGAAATTTCAGCCTGTTTTCGCCATTTGCAATGTTTGCGTAGCCTTAAATAATGACGAAATCGAAAAAGTTTTACATAAAAGACTCAGATGAATTATTTGACTATAAAATTTAGAAGTTTATGGCATATGCTGATGGAAAAAGCACAATCTTTAATGTTACTGCTTGTTCGATTGATTGTTTGATTGTTTGATTGATTGATTGATGGATTGATTGATTGATTGATTGACTACTTTGACGGTTTGGATGAATGGATAAGATGGTGCAAATGTTCGCACTGGTATTACAAAACATGAAGTTACATGTTTAACATTTGCTACAAAAAATTCATGTTCTAGAATATTGTAAACAGTCTTCGAATATTTAAAAAAATCCTTTAATTCATGACATAATGTCTTGTAAACTTTTCTGATTACTTCATTTTAAGAGCCGCTAAACCAGAGCACAGTGTGAATGATAAACTCATTTTCCCAACATGTCCTTTAATCATGAAATCTCCGCCCAAAAGTACTGATAACGCTGATTTCGAACAAACAGAATCTGGATTTTCCTCTAGAAGTATTATCGATCCGCTATCTCCTTGTTTGCTAAAGGCACATTCAGACGAGTCTTCTTCTGTGGTATTTTCGGCTGAAGAACAAAGATTTTTACGCACATACACTACACCACTTGCAGGAAGTTCAAAGTTTATTTATTCATTGAAAATTATGGGATTTATATCATCTTCATCTTTTGAAATCAGTACCATTTCCGGCTTTATTATTGCGTTTCTCGTCGTATCAGTGATAAATGACTGCTGTATTTGATCCGGATTTTCCAATACTCGTGGCTCCTCAGTCGGTGAAGCAGAACTTTGGTTTCGGGATATTGGTATAAATGTGTCTTCAAAGTCTCCAGAGACACTGTTTAAGTGATCTATCAAAATCAGATATTTTTCAGCATG
This sequence comes from Corbicula japonica, assembly GCA_038501625.1. Lineage (NCBI taxonomy): Eukaryota > Metazoa > Mollusca > Bivalvia > Venerida > Cyrenidae > Corbicula > Corbicula japonica. Next base: position 11,390,423 of record JAZAYU010000005.1, read on the forward strand.
GTCTCCTAAACGTTCTAGATTGCGAGTATAGTCCACAACAAGTATGAATCCTTCTGTAAACTCAGTTTTTGCTCCGATCTTACTAACTCGTCTGCCTAAAAGAGACACGGGATGCTCGTTTGATACAGGAACAACATCTATATTCGTAAAATCATTTTTTATTGTTTTTCTATACTCTTCTACTTTATCAGGCAAAATGTGCAATGCTGCTATATCTATAAGCTGACGAGGCGGTTTCCCTAGTGAGTATTTCTTCTGAGAAGTACTTAAAAGGAACATTTTCTCCGTTTTGCTCTTCGCATACACCTTTTTACTGACCAATTACATGAGCACCAAAAAATCCACAACGAAGTTCACAAAAACCACTAAGTGTTCCTATTTTGCGTACGTCTCCATCTGGACTTTCTATTTTATCTCCCGGTTTGACTTGATGAACTGCGTTAGACGGTTCGGATACAATAAGTTTTACAGAATATGGTTGAAAATAGTTGAGTTTTCGAAATGCTGAATGTATTTCTTTTTTCAAAAGTTAAACATTTGCTACATGTACATGTTTCTTTGACATCTCTCGTTCATTTTCGAATCTTTTCCGCTGTGTGTCTAGTATTGATTTGGATTGATTATCACCCTTTTCTTGTCTTTGACGGTTTCCTTTTTTGTGGCGTTTTGGTTTTCGGTTTGCGGTTTTCTTTTTATTTATTCCTTTTTGTTTTTTGGTTGTTTTATAAATGTCTGTCGAAATATCACTGTGGTCATTACCAGTTTCTTCGCCCTTTGTTTCTAATAAGCTTGGTTCACCTTCTTTATTAGAACGTTCTGCTTCGTTTACTTCTGAAGTTGGGTATTTTTCAGAACTTTCAGTTTTTTTATTGGGTTCGATCTTGTCGCATGCTATATGTATCTCCAGCTGTCCGTATATTGTTCCCAAACCATACACTCCCGAAGTACTGAAAGAAAGTAAAAATCAGGTTTCCTTTACTCTTAACGCAAAATTATTTGCACATTTTTTTCATTGGTTTCAAAGACTGGAATCTTTAATTTTTTTTATTTATTGTCGAGTTGATAAGATAAGTAAGAGCTTATTTACAAGGACAACTTGGCGCTCTTGCCGTGACGGTGCGGGTTCGCTCCCAGCTAGAGGCACTATCATTTGTTGCTCATATGGGTAAGTGTTAGGTTGTTGCACACTAAAATCCTGTTTAAATCTGCCCCCCCCCCCCCCCTTAGTGGCAAACTGTTTTGCAACTAACTGTTCCAGGGCGGTAAACCCTAAGGTTCTATTTTCGTTAATTGTCTGCGGTTCATATTTCAAATTTATCATTTTATAAACATGTGCACTCTTTTCGTCTTTGCACTTTGGCGATGTGGGAAGGCTGTGTTTTATGAAATAGATAAAAAGGGTACCATAAAGCGCCAAACACGACAGTAATTTGAACATATTGCAGGCTCAGTTAGATTGAGCCTGTAAATATGAGTCTGGCTATTTCCAATATGCATGTTTCACTTTTTATAGCATAAGCGTAGATACAAATTTTGTTGATTTTTTAATATTAAAAAAAGTATGAGTATCAGTAATGTCCCTCGTCCAGGAGACTATAAGTATCTTACATGACCGCGAGCGGAAGACGGGGTTTTCCCAACCCGAGGGACAGCGGGGAATAGGAGGAACCAAGCTTTAGCGAGGTTCCGACTTCCCCCGCTGTCCCGAGGGTTGGGAAAACCCCGTCTTCCACTCGCGGTCATGTAAGATACTATTTCTTGCATACCAACTTATCTTTTTATTTTAAAAGGTAAAAAAAAAACAATTTAAATGTGACGAAACACAATCTGTACAAAATAAAGCTTAGTTCCCCGTGGGGGACCTCTCTGCGGAAGAATAAACGAACAAAATGGCCGAATTACTCATATTACGTGCTCAGAAATAGTTCCTCGTCTACAGCGTATTTTTCTCTTATCATTTTTAGATAAACAGCTTTTAAATTATTTTTATTTCATTGTTTGTAAGTTTTGATGATAAAAATCCGAAAAATGTATGAATCTATTGAAATATGTCTGGATCATACGTCAAGCCATGACGTAATAGACATGTAGATTTGTGAATTTAGTCCGGTAGATGTTTTAGAATTATTTCGTTTCCTAGACGTTTTAAGACCATGTCGCTCGATCCAAAATTGATCAACGTAACACATTGATTCATCATATCCCGACATTTTAATAAATCCAGGACTTTCATTTTTAAATTCATAAACTTTCAAGAGATAAAAATTCATCCGCTGCAAATTTCAAACATGGCTGCACATACATAGCACATGGGACACATCATGATGTTTTTAAAGGATTTTTACTGTAACGTAAGATTTCTTGCTAACATATCAATAGTTCAAACACAGAATAACAGTATAAACGGCTTGACAATAAATTTAAACAGTGACAGTTTGCAGATAATCGTTTAAACATTCAGTGTAATCAGCGGACATATGCACTGCCACTTGTGTCGTGACGTGAGTTGTGTTGAACGTAGTATGACATAGGCGTATCTAGTCATCACTTTCATCGGATTCCGTGTCGGAGTGCCTTCGTTTGCGATTGAAAGAAATATTGTTTACACCACAAGTTATTCTACAATTATTAAAAATGCGACTTGACTGTAACTGACAGAGCTGGTGTGGGTCTGACAGGATTTCCACGGATTGTCGATTCGCATCATGGAGGCATCAGTTGTGGCCAGCAAATTCGAGATTTCGCATTGCTGAACACATGTTTATGTACGATAATTATTAAATGAAGATGGATTTTTGTGTCGAGTGACGTGGATAGCTTGTGTATCGATGATATCTGCTGACTTACTTCTGGAAGAGTGCCTTCCTAGCACTTCTCTGCCCCAGCTCTGCTGTGTAAGACCATGAAATACTTATCCGGTATGCAAGAATATAAGTATCTTACATGACCGCGAGTGGAAGACGGGGTTTTCTTGCATAACGGATAAGTATTTCCGCGTGATTTACCGGGGAAAGAAAATCTTATCTTTTCCCTAGGGAAAAGATACAGAGCACGTGCATATAGGAACTACTTTCGGGACTACTTTCATAAACACAAATGACGTCATACAACACAATGTTTCGATGTTTATTTCTGTGCAATTTTATTTGGCAATAAGTTTTGTTAAAATAAAAAACATATAAAACAATAAAATAGTTTTACTTGCCACTTAAGATATGACCAGTATCCAGTTAAAAGGGAGATAAGCACTTTTAGATTACAAAATACAGTACGAGTTGTTTCCCTTGGAGCTCTGCAACTTCTGTAACAATGACAATTTGCTCATTTAAAATTGGAGACTAAGTTCAAGTTGGTCCTCAGGATGAAAACCGCAAATTATAGAAACTTATCGCCCACTTAGTATATATCCAATGTTCATCTGATGACCTGCTGTACACGAACTGGACAAGGCTATGCCTAACCATGATTTACAGGATTCGTTCGATTGCTTCAGTTCTGATGCATTTGCTGAAGAACCAAAATTGATAGCAAGGCCCTTAAATGTAGGTCCCAAGGCCACATCAACTGTAGGATTTCACTATAAAGAAATTGACAAAGGTCTAGAAGTTGTTGATAAGTCAAACTCTATCCCAGCTCTTACAAAATCCAGATATGCTCCCTTGAAGTTTGTCAGGGACTCAAAACACTAACTTTAAGACTGAGGGTCATCTTCAAGATGTCCGCCAATTTCTCGATGAAAATTCTGAGAAGACCAATCCATAAACGAGTTGCTCATGAAATTCTTGTTGAGTGTAAGAAAGCTTGATGCCGGAGAGAACGAGCCAACATCACTGAAAGGTTACATCAGTAGTCTGGACAGGACCTGAAGTTGCTATTAAGTTTAGATCCTGATGATGCAGATCTACCAGCATGTTGATGCATGTTCTACAATGTTCCCATTGTTGACAATAATAACCTAATCTGAAAGCAAACATGAAGATCAGGAATGAGTATATGGTAGTGCAGGTGGATCTGGATCAAACTTGTCTTGCTAACCCTTAACTTAATATATATGACTTATTGTACATGAGAACAGTGTAGATCCAGATCAGCTATCATGGTTTTGGATCTTGCTGGTCACTTCAAAGTTCTTGGTCAGAAACAAATTAAAATACAGGGATGTGCTGCCTGATCTGGATCTACACTCAGTCTGATTAATATAACTAGAATTAATATGAAGGCTAAATTGAGAAAGAAATATTTAAAGGGGCAACAGGACTATATAAACCTCAAGATGGCGCTGGGGCAGGCTTTTCTATAATGTTATGCATGTTACACATCAAGGAGCCCTTTTTTCAAAATTTGAAAAAAAAACTACTGAACAAATTATTTTGAAAATTTTCACAAATGTACATTGTAAGCCTTTTAAACATTTCATCTTAAAATTTAAGTGAAATATTAATTATAATGGTGACTCTCAGAAAAAGTTTAAACCTGTCAGACAGAAAATTTTGAATTTGAATTTCCCGGGAGGTGTGTCTAATAACTGATAAAACACTGTGTTTGTAAACACAAGCACGTGCTAATGTTTACATTCTGCAGCAAGAAAGCATTTTCAATAAGACTGAAGCTTAATCTCACAGAGAGTTATGAAAGTTTGGCTTTTTATCCTCTGTGCTCTATGTTGCCTAAATTATTTCCTTTGCAACAGAAACTGCCATTTGTAATAATGTTTCCTTACAATATAAAAAAAAATCAATACATAATAGTTTTCTATAAAGAATCCTCAAAAGTTTAAAAGTTTCCCTCCTTTTTCAAAGATATAACAATAGCCTGGTGTCAGTAAACAAACCAGATTTCAGCTACTTCAAAGGTTACAACGGGATAGCAAATTAATTTTGTGACATTATCTTTTTATGTTGTGATAATAGAAACATTCTTGGCTAAAGTTATGAATGAAATATTTAGTGGACTGCTTGTCTTCTACAACAAATAGGAAAATATGAGTTTAAATTAAAGAACACAAAAACAAGAAAGAGAGGAATTAGTCCAAGACATAAAGACTTTCAAAGGAACCCTGAAAGGAAAAATAGGAAGTTCATAATCAGTGCAAAGGGAGTCTTCATTCTATCGTCTGCTGTTATGCAGTGACTCACTCTGCACAGGCTATTTTTACTACAGTTAATTATAACTGGCAGATAGCTTGTATGTAAAGCCACACCCCAAAATACTCGCTGCCGAGGCAGCGAATGTTGCCCCTTTAAACCCCAAAATTAGAAAAACATGTTTAAAATTAGTTACTTTGCTTATAGACTTCACCTCTCACTGAAGCTTTTGTATAACCTTTAAAACAAGTTAAATTTGCAAAAGTCTGTCAAAATAAAAATTAGCCAAAGGTATCAACAGTCATTTGTTTGCAATACGTTTCGGTGGGTTCCACTAGCTGCTGAATTTCAAGGATCATTTTGATACCAAAACACCCCTAATTTAAGGAAAAAAATGACCCCTCAGCTTGAAAAATAGGGTCAAAATGAGGCCTTTTGGAAATTTCAAGTCATAGGGACATCTTTTGGGTCAAAAGGAACCCCTGCTTTTCCAAAAGGATATTGTCTTACACAGACATACCGAAAGTTGAAAACAAAGTGTCAGACATTTGGTTAGACAAGATGTGAAAATCTGTCTGACTGAAACGAATTCGGTCATACCGAAACATGTTAAAAAGTTATAAGCAAGCATTAGGAGTTCAAATTTTTGTCTGACATTCGGTCTTATAACATAAGAAATCATGTCGGACCGGCTCAAATTTTACCAGACAGGTCCTTCAGTCTGACAACTTTTGGGACGTCTGTTGTCAGCAAAATAACCCGCAAAAATTGTATCTAAAAATGCCTACTTTTCAGGAGATCAAAAAAACACGTTTTCACATTTTATTGAAAAAATGCAGCTAGCGTTTTGAAGCAATTTTGTGGTAACAACCTATCTACAGAGATTTCCAAAGCTTTTCAAAAAAAACCAAAAAACAGGTCATTTGACCCAGGTCAAGAATTTTCAAGAGGTCATAATTAGATCAATGCAAGTCATACCTTGTATTCGGTGAACTTCAATATTTATAAAATTCCTTAAACTTTATTTAAATTAACTTTTAGGGGTCAAGTAAATATTGACTTCATACCCGGGTATTTAAAATGCAACAGACACAATACTTGTCTTTATTCTTGCAAAATTAGACATTTTTTTTCTAAATTCTCCTGCATCAAAATGACCCCAAGTTCAGAATAAGATGGGGTCAAAAGTGGACAGTTTCAATTTTGCTTGCATCAAAATGCAAGAATCTGCATTGTATTGAAATCCCTGATCGAGGAATACATATCTCTTTTGACATCAGATTTTAGTATACGTGACTTTCTTGATCCAGGAAAGAAATTTAAATGGTTTTTACAGGTAATATTTTTGACAGTCATGCTCTGAGAGTTAGATACGGGGCTGGGAGTGCGAAGTTGGCGTTATGGGGTTAGATACGTTTGCATTTTTCACCGACAATATGGGGGTTAGATACATCTTTTGAAAGCCGAAGAGAATAAAATCATGAAATTTTTGATACAATGTTTGCATTTTTCACTGACAATATGCAAGCAATTTACAGCTGCGTGGGGAGGCTGAGTATACTGAGTGTAGCGCTTCCTGATATGCATATTTCACTTTTTTAAAGGTGCAAGTACATGTATCTAACAAATCACTATATAGAGAGATTCTACTCTGTAGTGTAGACTATCCAAACTATGACAACTATGCTAGAAATTTAGTAAGCTACTGTTTAAAAATTCACTTTTGAAAATATATTTCACTGAATAATTTTCAGAACATGTAATTTCATGAGCTGATGAGTGGGGTAATAATATTGTTAGAGATTGTTGACCATGGAATTTGAAAGTTGTAACATTTTGAAAGTGCAAGTTTTATAATTTAAATCATTGCTTTAATTGATTACATACATTCATTCCGTTTTCAATGAATAATGTATAAAAATTTGAACAAAATGATTTTCCACAACCAGAAAACAGTAGACTAAGACAGGTGCTTGGAAGACGGACCGTTTTCTCCAAAATGTGTATAAACTGGCCACCCTCGACCCCCCCCCCCCCACACACACACACACACACCAAAAAAGAGGGTCTACACTACATAAACTCATCTTTTTTGTTTTGTTTTGATAGATCGTCATCAGTCTTTCCACACCGAATTTACTATCAAATACCAACTTACCAAGTTCTCTGAAAATTCGTGTCCTGACTGACACCGCTTATAAAGTCGGGACACGAATTTTCAGAGAACTTGGTATTTGATAGTAAATTAGGTGTGGATAGCCTGACAACGATTCCAATTTATCAAAACAAAACAAAAAAGATGAGTTTATGTAGTGTAGACCCTGTGTAGACCCTTTTTTTGGGGGGGGAGGGGTGGCCAGTTTAATACACATTTTGGAGAAAAGGGGTATATGTTTGACTGAACAAAAATCAAAATCAACACTTACTTCCAGGACCAGACCTTCCATTTTATCTTGCAAATGGACCCAAGGATCAACTGTTTGTTCGTTGTCTGATTGGAAAAAACAAGCTGTATTCCCTAATGAAGCAGATGGCTTTAAAGCTTGGTCTTAGCACAGCAGAGCTGGGGCAGAGAAGTGCTAGGAAGGCACTCTTCCAGAAGTTAGTAGCAGCAGATATCATCGATACACAAGCTATCCACGTCACTCGACACAAAAATCCATCTTCATTTAATAATTATCGTACATAAACATGTGTTCAGCAATGCATATAAAGCTCGGTTCCTCCTATCCCCCGCTGTCCCTCGGGATGGGAAACAACCTTCCTACATAGCGAACAAGTACGGATGAAAAAGAGCATGAGTAATAAAATGATGAATTTCAAAATAGACAACACAAACAATTGACGAAAAAGAGAACCCAATGTGTTATTGCCTTGGAACGGTCGGGGGGAAAACGTTTTGGGGGTTAGATCACGTTGTAGGGAGCACCAGCCTCCCACTTGCCCAACAGTTTCTCATATGAACAAACAAATAAAACATAAGAAGCTTATAGCATTGTCAATTAAAAATTTGGGTACTCAATGACTAAAAGCAATAATAATACTTGACATTATAATTTAACAAACATAAACGAAAATATAATATCACTAACCTTAGTATGTCTTTGCGAAGACTTGTTTCTATGACGGGAGCTAAAAACCTCCCACAGACACTTGTTTTCACATCCATTACTAAGGTCTGCTTAAAATATCCAAATATTTCGAAATCTACTTTTTTCATCATCATCGTCAGTTTCTGAAAGGATGAAAACTTCTCTTCTGCAGTTTCGAATGTCGTTCTCATATCATTCTGTAGCATATACGACAGATAATCAAAACTATGATTTCCAGAAGATGTTCCCAGGGCGCACTCACACCTCTTTGCAAAGTGATAACGTGTATTCTTTGTTAAACTGTGTATCAACGCTTCTTCAAATTCGATTAAGAATAAAAAAAGAGTTACAAATCCATCCTGGTATACTGAACTTCTTTGAAAAGGACTCTAAAGAGGCACATCTAACTACTCGGGCCAAACTCTCGAGTGTTACAGAGACTGCATCAGAATTTCTCTGGACCCCAGGGGTCAAAAAGTCGGATTCACTGCAAAAATATGCCAACATTTTAAATGATGTTTTTAATTTATCAATTTCCTCCAGATAATCAACATAATGTTGATAACGTTATGGGTTGTTTTCTTTTTCAGATAATAGAATTCCATGATCTCCATAATAAAAATAATATGTGCTTTTGGAAACGATTGGCGTAAATGATAACCTTCTTAATTTTCTGTTGTTATTTTTCCAAAATGATAGATTGCTCTAACGGTTAACATGGAACAGTTTATGCTTTATTAAGATAAATACAATTCCGTGATCGGAGAAGTTGTATCTCCTAAAAAAGAATGTGTGCATTGGAAAACGATTGGCGTAAATGATAAAATTCCTATTTTTTTGTTGTTATTTAAATTATCTATCAATAAGGTAGATTGCTCTTAGCTATTTTTTTTGTTTCCATTACTATGATTCAACATGACATTACTAGCTTTAAGGTATCGCAAACATTGCAAATGGCGAAAATAGGCTAAAATTTCAAAAAAATGAATTTTGGGGGAAATACTTATTGCCACCTAGATTTTAGTTATTAAATGTATTTAGCTATGGATGTAGTAAATGTTTGCAAGCTCAATTTAGTCTAATTCATGTTCTAATTACAAAGCACATACTAAAACAAAAGAAAAACAATTTGCGTGAGAACTCTGAAATTCATGAACAATATACCAAAGCAACTCATATCTGAAATAAGTATTTGCTGGTCTACAATGTTTAGTGCCAATTCGTCAAAATAATGTTAGGGTTTTCAAGAAATTCAAGGAAATCTTACTTCCTGGTTCAAAGTGAAAGTAGAAAGTGAAAGTAGGAAGTAAGTTTTCCTTGAATCTCTTCAAAACCCTAACATTAACAAACCCATATTTAGATTATCCAAATTTGTTAGTCTTCAAAAATACTGTTTTCTGTATTTAGGTTACTAAACTTTGTAGGTCGTAAGGAATATTGTGTCCAGTAATTAGTTTACCAAATGTCAAAGCCATACTTACCCAGTTTTGTTAGTCTTGGACTGTGCTTGTTTAATATTTTCATTTTTATTAATTAAGTACGTGTCCAGATAAACATGATCGGACTGCAAGAAGGATCGCACAGCCGAAAAAACTTCGTCTGAGTATAACACGTTTTCTTCGTTCCCGAAAAAAAATTGGTCTGAAACTTTCCAAAACTGCTGCAAAAACACGGACATTTGATCAAGTCCTTGCACCAGGATTTTCTCAAGACAGAAAGAAATATTTTCCGTCAGTTTTTCATAGCTAATTGCAATAGATTCATGCTCAAAATTGTTTTTTGCTCGATCTTCACATACTTTGAGTATTTGTTGAAGAATATTTTTAGTGTTTAAATCCATTTCATGCTCCCTGATGAGTAAGAACTTTTTGACTTCTGGATCAGTTGCAGGGCTTTGTAAAAAATCATCGATATCTTCCTGCAAAAAATATTCAATGTGTGTAATAAAATTGTTTCTGTAATTAATGAAATACAAACATATTCATCCAGTCGCGTTAATGTTTCTACTAATAATTGATGGTATTTAATCAATTTAAACATTCTGGTGTTAATTCAGTTAATGTTTTAACATGAGATAGAAATTCTGAAATGGTCGGTTCAAGTTTGTCACGGTGGCTTAAATAAACTATAGTTTTTTTTCTCTTACATGTGGAACGCACTTTTGTAAATGTACCTTTAACTCTTGTTCATCATGAACGTTGGTCAGCTTGGTCAGCTTGGTGTAAATGTGCACGGACAATCCAGGTGGTTTTCCTGCACGCATAGGTGTTATAAAGTGAACATCTTTTACAAACTGATCTGGTTGAAGATCCCCATCTCCATATATTTCTACATTTAAACCAATTTCGAATCTCCTTTTGATATGACATAAATCATGGAGTAAGTCTTCTTTCCTGAAGCATTTTGGGAGATAACCTGTAACAGATTTCGTTTTTATTTTAATGATAAAGATTCAAAATAGTAACCTGTGTAGAAAATCACCGGGATCACCAGAAACTGTTAAAGTAAAAGTCTTTTATCTTTGAAAATAGAAAAGAAACGTCAAACGTTTTTAGTTTACTTTTTAAATGCAAACCTTCTACTCTTTGAAATCTTGCAAGAACCTCTCTAAACCGAGTTTGAAAGTAATGCACCCTTGGATAAACTTTCAAAGAACCAAAACTGTGGCATTTAAGCATTGGTTTGTTCATATGAAACATAAAACATATACGTTTTCAGACAACAGAAATCAGACTGGCTGTGTTCAAACTTTTTTTTCACAGTTATAACCGATACACCATTATATTTGTATGTAGCCTACATTATAGGATATAGCAACACAAAGTGTGCTTCTTTTTACAATTAACAGGTCAATATCTTATCATAATAATACAGTCTATTGGCTCATCCTTGATTTAGAGTATTTATTTTAAAATGAAATATTAGAGTTCCTCACTTCGTTATTCCAACAGAAAAACGGAAGTCAATTATATATGTGATTTTTTTAATCCTGCGATTGAAAGTGTCTCATAGCGTTATGTGAAATATAAAAAAGATAATCGAGCAGGAAGACGGGAAAACCTTCGTGGTTTTAAGATATTTTTTTAGTTTTCATATTTTGCCAAAGACATAAACTTTGAAAATGTGTGTTTAACGATAATTTTTACAAGACAACATTATTTCTAGTTAAAGTATTGTAGAAATGGAAAATTAACAGGCAATGACATTCAAAAATATGGAATCGACTTCTGATCTCATTCGTAACATAAAATTAAGCCTGGTTATTTTGTAATCCGAGTTGTAGGTATACATTTAATTGTATTCAAATAGAGGCTCTTCTATGTACGCCACATGTGTGGCAATATTATGAAATTCTGTTACATATTTTAACCGTGAGTTTGTTTTCATAAATTTCTCAAGTTTGTTCAATCATCCCAAGGATATAATTCGTGGATTTCTAATTTTGCCTTCGGCGTTCGCTGTGATTTGCAGGATTCATATGCTGAGAACCCTTTCTAAAATTCTATTTAGTTCCGTTCATTGTGTCCTCGTTTCACTGATCATGGAATGATGTTAATCTGAAAAAAAAAACGAATTGAAGGTTCCATGTTTACCGTCATGAGCAAACCATGGTTTGTGGTGGATTAAAATTGTACTGTTTAATGATGATGTAATGAATACAAAGGGAACTTTGAAAGCGACTGAACACAACACACATGAAATAGTGTTTGATTGAAATTGTTGATTAAACTGAGCCAGCAATAGTATCATATCTGTCGTGTTTTACGCAGATGAAAGGATCATACCTGTCTACTCCTTCCCCCGTCCGAGGCAAGCAGTATTTCAGACAGAAAAACATTTCATGCAGTTGCTTTTTATTACACAAGATAATGAAAAGTTGCCATAGCTATTTTTTCTTACCTAAATATTTATCAGAGACCAATTCGCAAAGAAATGTCGTTTGAAAAAACGTGTTGCCTTTGAAAATATTTTGCAATTATTTTCAAACCAAAAATTTCCCCACAATATCTATATATGCATTTCATCAGAAAAATATCCAGGTTCGTGAAGTTGGCAGCCTAGCAGCCTAGCAGCCTGAAGTTGGCAGCCTAGCAGCCTGAAGTTGGCAGCCTAGCAGCCTGAAGTTGGCAGCCTAGCAGCCTGAAGTTGGCAGCCTAGCAGCCTAGCAGCCTGAAGTTGGCAGCCTAGCAGCCTAAAGTTGGCAGCCTAGCAGCCTGAAGTTGGCAGCCCAGCAGCCTAGCAGCCTGAAGTTGGCAGCCTAGCAGCCTAGCAGCCTTAACTTACCGCTTTTTTATCAAATTTCTAATCCGGTGAAATGTAAAGAAATTCTCCAATCGCTTCAACTGCATCACAATCCCTTTCTAAACACAAAATGATCATAAACTTGTTGAAAAAAAACACATCTATTTAAAACCATAAGAATTTACTGAAATGTGTGTGTAGCAGCCTAGCAGTCCAGCAGCCTAGCAGCCTGAAGTTGGCAGCCTAGCAGCCTTAACTTACCGATTGATGAATGAATTTCGGAAACGGCTCGAAATGCATTATTTTCACTTGTTAAGGACACTTCAAGCTTATCTCATACATAATTAACCTGAGTTATTTTGTATCAAATTTCTCATCTTGTGAAATGTGAAGAAATTCTCCAATCGCTTCAACTGCATCAAAATCCCTCAAAATCCCTTTCTGAACACAAAATGATCGTAAACTTGTTGAAAAAAATACATCTATTTCAAACCATAAGAATTTACTGAAATGTGTGTGTAGCAGCCTAGCAGCCCAGCAGCCTAGCAGCCTGAAGTTGGCAGCCTGGCAGCCTGGCAGCCTAGCAGCCTTAACTTACAGCTAAATGTAAGTATTCCGGAAACGGCTTGATAAGCATTGATTTTATAAGAACACTTCAAGCTGATCCCCTACGTAATCATCCTAAATTTTTTTATCAAATTTCTAATCCCTTTCTAAACACAAAATGATCTTAAACTTGTTGAAAAAAAAACATCTATTTAAAACCATAAGAATTTACTGAAATGTGTGTGTAGCAGCCTAGCAGCCCAGCAGCCTAGCAGCCTGAAGTTGGCAGCCTAGCAGCCTTAACTTACCGATTGATGAATGAATTTCGGAAACGACTCGAAATGCATTATTTTCACTTGTTAAGGACACTTCAAGCTTATCTCATACATAATTAACCGGAGTTATTTTGTTTCAAATTTCTCATCTTGTGAAATGTGAAGAAATTCTCCAATCGCTTCAACTGCATCAAAATCCCTCAAAATCCCTTTCTGAACACAAAATGATCGTAAACTTGTTGAAAAAAATACATCTATTTCAAACCATAAGAATTTACTGAAATGTGCCTAGCAGCCTGAAGTTGGCAGCCTAGCAGCCTAGCAGCCTTAACTTACCGATTGATGAATGAATTTCGGAAACGGCTCGAAATGCATTATTTTCACTTGTTAAGGACACTTCAAGCTTATCTCATACATAATTAACCTGAATTATTTTGTATCAAATTTCTCATCTTGTGAAATGTAACGAAATTCTCCAATCGCTTCAACTGCATCAAAATCCCTCAAAATCATTTTCTGAACACAAAATGATCGTAAACTTGTTGAAAAAATACATCTATTTCAAACCATAAGAATTTACTGAAATGTGTGTGTAGCAGCCTAGCAGCCCAGCAGCCTAGCAGCCTGAAGTTGGCAGCCTAGCAGCCTAGCAGCCTTAACTTACCGATTGATGAATGAATTTCGGAAACGGCTTGAAATGCATTATTTTCACTTGTTACGGACTCTTCAAGCTTATCTCATACATAATTAACCTGATTAACCTTAATTTACTCTTTATTTTTAAATTTGTTTCACAAAAAAGACCTTTATTTCCATAGATTGGAGCCTTTATAAAAACCTTTGTTTTTGTTCATGCCTGCTAGGAGGTCTGCAGATGTGATAGTTCATAAACGTGTTCATTTACTCATTAAATGTTTATATGTTCACTGCCACTGTTGAAGTATTTTTGTCAATACTGTCTTTCAACAAAATAGCATAAATACAAACATGACATGTGTATAATTTACATTAAATCATTTAATTCCAAGAAAGGTTTTAACTATTTATCTCTTCTTAAAAGTTTCTCTTTTCTGTGGTAATAGCATGCTATTATTAAATGTAAAAATAAACAATTTTTCAAACTGTTTTGTTGTTTTATTTTTAGCTCGACTATTCGAAGAATATGGGAGCTATCCTACTCGCCACGGTGTCGGTGTCTCCGTCTGTTAAACAAAATATGCACTTAAAATAACTATTATTACATGAACTATAAATAATATAAAAGATGGAAACTTTTGCATTCTATTTATAGACAGGTCAATATCAGCGAAAGCGGGTCAATATCTAGATTTATTGACTCGGTTATTTTGGGGGTGTGACCAATCGCGTTGCGTCTATTTATAGTTCATGTAATAATATACAATTATTTACTTATTAGCTGGGAAATATGCTGTGATATTGACCTAAAAAATCGTTATTGACCGAGGCGATAGCCCAGGTTAATAACGATTTTTGCGGTCAATATCAACAGCATATTTCCCAGCTAAGTAAATAACTGTTTTATTACATGAACTATAAATAGTTATGTTTTAGAAATCTTCAATTAAGACTAATTTTAAGTGGACTCCGTGCGTCTTATCAAGCTAATTTGAACGATAAATGGCGCGAAATATAACGTCAAAGGTAACGCGACGTAAATGACGTCATTAAAATAACTATTATTATTACATGTGTTACTATAAATAGTAACAAATAATGACCAAAATGCCCGGGTACTTTGCATGATAAAGGGCGGGCAGAAAACCCGATATCGCGGGCCGAAAACCTGATATCGCGGGCAGAAATCCCGTATCACGAATTTTTGCACGTGGTAACCTTTGAGACAGGATTTAACTTTTACATTTCAAGATGGCGACGATTGAATCGATCGAGTCACATTCCAGTTTTTTGGGCTAGATGCAAAAAGTAGCATATTTAAGAAAGAACATGCATGCTAACATGAGACATATTCTGAGAGCGATAACAATGACAAGAGAAACATGGAGAAATTGTACATACCTGGGTACAACCAAAAACAAAAAGCACTGCATTTCCAGAATCATGTTCCTTCATATTCCTTTATGCATATTCTTCTTTGAAACAAGATATGCCTGCATTATGTTTTTGTTGAATTGAAGCTCCCAGCAGCGTTATGAGAATGAAACACTAACAAATAACAGCCTTTACATACCCATACCGCTGTAAAACACTTCCAGAATAAACTTTTTACAATCCCATATCCAGCACAATTTTATCAAATCGTTCAAATACAAAATCACTAAAAAAACACTAAAAAATCAACTGACAGCAACTTCCTCTTTTACAGTTTGAAAATGTAAACAATCTGTAATTACGTCACAAAACTCTAAATGACGTATCCTCGAGTACACTGTATTGACGCACCTAAGAGATAAGATCATGGCAATCTTGTTTTTCACCTACTCCAAACAAAATTACCTGTTTGTCAAAGAGATAAAGTCTTAGACAACCTCTAAGAAGTAGCCACTCGCTTCAATAACATTTATTTTGAAGGAAATCCTGCATTAACCTTGACCACTATTGTTTTGGCGGCCATTTTGACAGTACAATGAAACAACGCATTTGATTGGACAGTCACTTTTGCTCTCATTATCACTGTCAGGCATGCGGTACTCTGAAAATTATTGAGTCTGGGACAAAATTATAAAGAAAGTAATAAGGTAAGATGGTTTTTTTTATCAGATGAAAATAAATTTTATTTATAATACCAGCAATATAGCAAACATAACTAATTTACTACCAATCAAAATTCCAGAGGTGTCAGGTCAGAAATTTTTATGTCATTATTTTTTTTAATAATGCTCAAATCATGTTACAAATAAATGTGCTTTTGTTGGCATTTCTGGTTAATTTATTCCTCTCAATCAGAGCAGTGTATGCATCTGAAATTGTCTCCCCGCCTCACAACTTTTATCTTGGTGCAGAAATTAAGGTGCACCCAGTGGCCACATACATCGCACTGCACCCACTTCACAAATATTATGGAGTGGCTTTGCTTGATCTCTGCAGGTGAGAATTTATTGCATACACAACATGTTTCTGATTCATCTTCAGTTGAGGAGCTTGAAGCAGGAGCATCTTCTGGAACAGGTTTAGCAGAAGGTTTTGTTCTCTGCCTTACACCAGATGGACCAGCAACAACAGCAGGAGCCTCTGACTTTTTGGACCTAGGTTTTGTACTGGTCTCATGATCTATTATGGCTTGTACCATGCTATCCTCAGTTATGGCCTTTCCTGATACAACTGCACTCAAGCATCTCCTTTTCTTTGTGGGTGGCTTTTCTTGAATGAGAGGGGCCTCCTTTTGACTGAAGAATTCTTGGACAGGATTGGGCATTTGGCCATTGTCCACATCTGGGATGACATCAGGGGTAGGATTGATCTGGACATCAGAAGAACTTTTTCTTTGCTGCTGCACTTTCGAAGGCTGAAAATGTGAAGCATCAACTGCATCTGGGTTGAATGGGTAAATTCCAGATTTTCTGAATGCAGACTGGAGATTTTCTGGAGAGAGGGCTTTAATGTACGCTGAGCAGCCGAGTCTGCAGATGTCAAACTTTGTAATGGATTGTCCACAATGTTCTCTCATGAACTTATGACATACCGAGTTGAAAATTCTTTCAAATGGCCCAAAGCAACCCACGTCCATCGGCTGCAAGACATGACTAGTGTGTGCTGGTAACACAAAGAGAATTATATTCTCAGACTTGGCCCATTCCACCAATGCAAGATTAATGTGAGACCTGTGACCATCATATAGTAATAGTACAGGCTGAGATGGGTTTCTTGATGGCAAGTATTTCAGTAGGTGACTCTGCAAGTAGGTCCTGAAAATGTCACCATTACTCCAACCTGACTCTGATTTTCAAATGAATACTTGAATTATTCAAAAACAAACTTCATCATAGGCTTTACTTATCAGTTTCAAGTCATTGACATTGTTTTAATGCTCTTTGTTGAGTATTCTACAAATTAGACCTTGGATGTTAGTCATGAATAAAGTATTATTTCAAAATGGTGTTGCTCATACTGAACAATGACAAGAGAAACATGGAGAAATTGTACATACCTGGGTACAACCAAAAACAAAAAGCACTGCATTTCCAGAATCATGTTCCTTCATATTCCTTTATGCCTATTATTCTTTGAAACAAGATATGCCTGCATTATGTTTTTGTTGAATTGAAGCTCGCAGCAGCGTTATGAGAATGAAACACTAACAAATAACAGCCTTTACATACCCATACCGCTGTAAAACACTTCCAGAATAAACTTTTTACAATCCCATATCCAGCACAATTTTATCAAATCGTTCAAATACAAAATCACTAAAAAAAAACACTAAAAAATCAACTGACAGCAACTTCCTCTTTTACAGTTTGAAAATGTAAACAATCTGTAATTAAGTCACAAAACTCTAAATGACGTAGTATATTGAAAGCATTCATCGTGACGTAGTTAATTAATGAATAGAGTAGTGCTCAGTAAATGTATGAATTACAGAGCGTAAAAATTGCAGACATTGATATTAGCCCGGCACATGTAATAAAAAGGTTATAAACCGGCGTTAAAGGGCCGGGAGGTGATATCGGCCCGGTTGAGCAACATAGGCCCTCGAGCTAAAGCTCTCGGGCCAATATTGCTCCTCCGGGCCGATATCACCTCCCGGCATTTGAACACCGGTTAATAACCTCTTATTACATGAACTATAAATAATATAAAAGATGGAAACTTTCGCATTATATTTATAGACAGGTCAATATCAGCGAAAGCGGGTCAATATCTAGATTTATTGACTCGGTTATTTTGGGGGTGTGACCAATCGCGTTGCGTCTATTTATAGCTCATGTAATAAACATGTTTAGTCACTATACAATAACCACCAAGACCGAAAACTCTGCTACAATTTTTTAAAATTTATGTCCTTTTTAAAATAGATTTTGTTTTCAAGTTTTTATGCACTTGGCCCATAACTTTGAAACTAATACAGATATCAACTTCAAACTTGAAAAACATTTTCACCATTATCACCGTGCCCAATCGTTACCTTGCGAAAACGGCAAAGTCGCGTCGGATCCCGGAATATCCGGTTAGTATTTTGTTGATTTTTGTGAGAAAATCGTTGTTTTATATACTTATAAATATTTCCAGGGAAAACAACCTAGTGCAGGATGATCTCCTATGAATTGGCTATAATGCTCACTTGTCGATTTCCTCCACATTTCTATCGTTTTCTCAATCATTCGGTGAAACCTCCGAAATTTGCTGAAAAAGTCGACAGTGAGTCCAGAAAACTCGTGATTTTAACAATTTCGCATATATGTATTCGCCTTTTCATGTGCTAGTCTAGTAACTGATCTCTCCTGTACCCGATACAAAACTTATTTAACATTTCGAAAATCTTGGCTGGTAGATAGAGGTCGTTTTACGCCAACATTTTGGGGTAACGTAGGGTAAAACGGAGATGAACTTTCGTTTTGGGGAAACGACGGAACCACGGATAAAAAATTTCAGTTTAAAATGTGATCGTTTCTTTTTTTGCCGACCATATTAGTTTGTAGATTCACTAAAACGATAGTTCTGCTCAAGTGTAGAAGTATTTATTTCATTATTATTGTTTATTTAGATATCGTCATGCCGTATATCAATGTGTATAAAGTAAATGTTTAGTTTGGCGCTTGATTCACTAAATTCTTCATAAACGTGGACTTAAAATGCAAGAAATGCTAAGGATTTTTATCTTTTTGAACGATAATTGTCTCGTCTTCCGTGTCTTCATAGAAGGGGCAGGGGATATATATACTTTACATGCGCTCGTAGAAACATCAATGCGCGCAGTAAGTATCCTTCACGAGCTCAATAAGTAGCCTTCAAGGTAGCCCGTTCACCAAGAAGTGAACGGGTCTTTATTGTTCCTACTCAACAGGGCTCTGGTCCGGCCTCGAGGCCATTATTGTCTTGTGCAGCTGAACTGGGGTTTACGACTGCATGCTGTATTTGCTTTACAAAAATATATATTATTTTATGTTTACCAGTTCCATGTGATATACCAGTGCCACGTTGACATACTAGCTTTATTCCCCTGAGAGCTTGTGCTTTCCGTCTTTTTAACTATCGCAACTCTGTCGACGGACCGTTGTAAGCCTAATGCAGTATAATACATAAGCTGTACATATAGAAGTAACGTGGAGTTGCAACATGAAAGGAAGCGGCCCTGAATTATGATTCAGTTGCAACGTCTGTGTGTGTGCGTTTGTGCGCGTGTGTGTGCATAAAATTAATGTGTGTTTTGGAAGAAGAGAAGGCAGCTCCACGGGCGCTTGACCTGCCGCCCCACCCCCTGCCAGCCCTTACTAATACGGCCTTGTTTTCTTGTAAAATTGGTGTTAAAACATTATTATTCCGTTCTATCAAAATATGCGAAAATACACCGTCGAAATAATAGTTAAACAATTGCATACTCCATTTATATATTTGAAATTATCTAATTGAAATTATATACATAAAATATTCAATTTTTAAAACAGTGATTCTGATGGTGTATTTTTGCATATTTTTATTTAACAAGAAATCAAGGTCGTAGTAGTAAGGGCTGGCAGTGTTTGGGGCGGCTGGTCTAGCGCCAGTGGGCAGTTCAGTGTGTATGAAGGTTTACAATTTTAAACGCACAAACTCTTTACTTAATAGTGTAAATGAACAGAACCGTCTTTTTCAAAATTGATAAGTTTTTAAACAAATTTTCAGCTTTAATATGTCACGTTTGGCTTTATAACATCTGTTCTGTAGTAGTACAGCGGCGATCACTTTGGCATTATAAGCCCCGCTTACTAATTACTTATGCACATTGTTATATCGAAGAGTTGATTTTTCATGGGCGGAGGTACACTCAAGAGGTTAGACTGAAATAGGCCTTTTACAATTTAAATCTTGTTTTCGAATTACAGAAAGTGCGGTTTTTTCATCCAGTTTAGTACATCAATACTAAAATCATTACTGATATTATATTGGAATGTTCTGTTCACATACTTACATTTTAAATAAACAATTATAATGAAAGCTTTTTCTACACTTGAGCAGGGCTAACATCTATGTGAATCCACAAATTATAATGTCGTCAAAGAAAGAAACGACCACATTTAAGCTGAAAATTTTTATCCGGGGTTCCGGCGTTTCCCCAAATCGAAAGTTGATCTCCGTTTTACCCGACATTACCCCAAAATGTTGGCGTAAAATGACCTCTAACTACCAGCCAAGACTTCCGAAACGTTAAACAAGTTTTGTATCGGGTACAGGAGAGATCAGTTACTAGACTAGCACATGAAAAGGCGAATAAATATATGCGAAAATGTTTTTAACATGAGTTTTCCGGACCCACTGTCGACTTTTTCAGCAAATTTCGGAGGTTTCACCGAATGATTGAGAAAACGATAGAAATATGGAGGAAATCGACAAGCGAGCGTTATAGCCAATTTCTAGGAGATCATCCTGCACTAGGTTGTTTTAATCTTGAAATATTTATAAGTATATAAAATCAACGATTTTCTCACAAAATTCCACAAAATACTTACCGGATATTCCGGGATCCGACGCGACTATGCCGTTTTCGCAAGGTAACGATTAGGCACGGTGATCATAATCTAGATCGCTTTCACTTGACCTACTGTATGCTTTTTAAAGTTAAAGTTATACTTTTCATTTCTTTTCTTTTTCTGTAACATTACTGAAGGAATTGATATTGAACTTAAAGTAAATTTCTCCGATGATAAATTACTAAAGATTTTTTTAACTCTTCAAAAAATATTTCATAGTTATTCCCCTTTTAGTTCAATATTTATGGAACATTATGGAATTATTTCTGTTATTTAAAATTACTTTCTCCCATTCACTTGTTAATACTTTTCCTGATTACGCATGAGTGTTTGGCCATAGTTATTGTTTTGATCTTCCAATTGCATTTGTTTCAAATGATTCGAATAGTCGAGCGCGCTGTCTCCTCGGACAGCTCTTGTTTATTCTGTGTTCTACATAAACATTTGCCCATATCTGTTTCATCTTCCCGTCCTGTATCTTACAATATTTCCTGTCTTTGAATCCAATGATGTTACATTTTCAAAATTACATGTTAATTTAGACTGCAGGTTCAAATGCAATCGGCACTGTATGTAGTTCAGTTATGAAATGAACTCAACGCTTTATATTTCATCGGATAGCTATTGTGTAATGCAAATATTTTTGATTCTGAGAAGTTTTCATGTATAAGCTTACAATGTATCTAACTTTGGGCTGTTTCGATTGCCTAACATTTTCCAGCGAACATATTCAGTGAATTTTAAAGATTCATTTCATTCAACCAGCTTAGATATTAAGAAAAAAAGTTAATTTTATATCAAATAAGCTTCCAGTGTCCAAAGAAAATCATGAATGCATTTCAGCCCTTTTCGAAATTTCTTACATTTGACGTAACTTGAGGCTGCTACAATCTATTTCTAACCACATTCCACAACCTCGAAATAAAACGTAAAATTTATAGGATCCTAACCTATGGCAATAGGGATGGGTATCGCGGCGCATATCGTATTCCAATTTATCGCGGTACGGGCATGTCGTATCACAGTACGTATCGCGATATATTGTTGGGATCGTACACATGCATTCGAAATTAACCATCACTTCACGATACGTAATTAACTTTGTGTGAGCATTGTAGAATAGTTGTCACAGTTATTTTCAAAACAAGTTGGAGTTTAAATGAATAGACTTTAATAAGCATAAAGATTACATGACCCAAAGTTTGCTGAACTCCCCTTCCTCCCCCCCCCCCCCCCCGCCCCCAAATGGCAAATGAGTTGTTGTATTTGTAGTTCTGCCCGAGCATTCGATCATCAGTTCAGTTTACACGTAAAACAAAGGGCTACATTTTCTTATAATATAGTCTAAGTCGATTTGGACTTAAACTTTGTACGGCCGAAATGCTTTCAAACTGGTGCCTTTTACTTTGTTTCTTTTTTTTTTTAATATTCGCCGGATGTGTCCTCCAGTTTGCAATGCTATGGTAAATATTACCGGTATCGCCGTACGATTCTTGGATCGGGTATATTCGCTGTTATAATAATCGGCAC
This sequence comes from Corbicula japonica, assembly GCA_038501625.1. Taxonomy (NCBI): domain Eukaryota; kingdom Metazoa; phylum Mollusca; class Bivalvia; order Venerida; family Cyrenidae; genus Corbicula; species Corbicula japonica. Next base: position 11,412,838 of record JAZAYU010000005.1, read on the forward strand.
TTAAATGTATAGAAACAAATAAAATTTACGTAAATAAAGTCACGATCAACTTTTTTTGAAAATAATATGGCTACTATTTAGGGACCTTAACGAGTTTTCTGAGCTTACCGGTATTCGGAGACAACTACTTATTGAGTGTATCGCATATCACTCGAAGTGCAATACCGGTAATACCGCCCACCACAATATGGAAAGCGGTTTGCACAATAAATATAACATCTATACTACTTGCCGACCAAAAAACTATGTGTATCTGTCCGAAAACCATAGTTTTCGGTAGATAACCATAGTTATCATAACATAAATTATGTTCTTCTTTCGAGAACCATGGATATCGTCGAAAACAATAGCTTTCGGTGGTAACCATGGTTCTCGAGCGAGAACTACTTTTTAAGCCATGTGCCTAACATTAGATAGGGGCCGGATAACAATATATTTTGAGGACAATTAGGGTTACTGGCCAATAACACAGGTGCTGATCAAAACCCTTGTTATCGACCAATAACTATGGATATCGGATTGTGTGCAAATCGCTTGCCATTTTAATAAAAAGCTGTATAGACAGTTTCGGAATTTCTTCATATTCCAACAGCTTAGAAAAAGGTTGATTTCATCTCGAATAGCCTTGTTGTGTGCTAAAAATGTCTTAATAATGCATCTGAGGCCGTTTCCGACGTTCTAACATCAATCTTTTCAAAGCCATGTTGTGTGCTAAAAATGTCATAATAATGCATCTGAGGCCGTTTCCGACGTTCTAACATCAATCTTTTCGAATAGCCTTGTTGTGTGCTAAAATGTCATAATAATGCATCTGAGGCCGTTTCCGACGTTCTAAAATCAATCTTTTCGAATAGCCTTGTTGTGTGCTAACAATGTCATAATAATGCATCTGAGGCCATTTTCGACGTTCTAACATCAATCTTTTCGAATAGCCTTGTTGTGTGTTAAAAATGTCATAATAATGCATCTGAGGCCGTTTCCGACGTTCTAACATCAATCTTTAAGTTAAGGCTGCTAGGCTGCTGGGCTGCTAGGCTGCTACACACACATTTCAGTAAATTCTTATGGTTTGAAATAGATGTATTTTTTTTTCAACAAGTTTACGATCATTTGGTGTTCAGAAAGGAATTTTGATGCAGTTGAAGCGATTGGAGAATTTCGTTACATTTCACAAGATGAGAAATTTGATACAAAATAACTCAGGTTAATTATGTATGAGATAAGCTTGAAGTGTCCTTAACAAGTGAAAATAATGCATTTCAAGCCGTTTCCGAAAGTCATTCATCAATCGGTAAGTTAAGGCTGCTAGGCTGCTAGGCTGCCAACTTCAGGCTGCTAGGCTGCTGGGCTGCTAGGCTGCTACAAACACATTTCAGTAAATTCTTATGGTTTTAAATAGATGTGTTTTTTTTCAACAAGTTTAAGATCATTTTGTGTTTAGAAAGGGATTAGAAATTTGATAAGAAATATAGGATGATTACGTAGGGGATCAGCTTGAAGTGTTCTTATAAAATCAATGCTTATCAAGCCGTTTCCGGAATACTTACATCTAGCGGTAAGTTAAGGCTGCTAGGCTGCTAGGCTGCCAACTTCAGGCTGCTAGGCTGCTGGGCTGCTAGGCTGCTACACACACATTTCAGTAAATTCTTATGGTTTGAAATAGATGTATTTTTTTCAACAAGTTTACGATCATTTTGTGTTCAGACAGGGATTTCGAGGGATTTTGATGCAGTTGAAGCGATTGGAGAATTTCTTCACATTTCACAAGATGAGAAATTTGATACACAATATCTCAGGTTAATCATGTATGAGATAAGCTTGGAGTGTCCTTAACAAGTGAAAATAATGCATTTCGAGCCGTTTCCGAAATTCATTCATCAATCGGTAAGTTAAGGCTGCTAGGCTGCTAGGCTGCCAACTTCAGGCTGCTAGGCTGCTGGGCTGCTAGGCTGCTACACACACATTTCAGTTAATTCTTTTTTTTCAACAAGTTTAAGATCATTTTATGTTTAGAAAGGGATTGTGATGCAGTTGAAGCGATTGGAGAATGTCTTTACATTTCATCGGATTAGAAATTTGATAAAAAAATTTAGGATGATTACGTAGGGGATCAGCTTGAAGTGTTCTTATAAAATCAATGCTTATCAAGCCGTTTTCGGAATACTTACATCTAGCGGTAAGTTAATGCTGCTAGGCTGCTAGGCTGCCAACTTCAGGCTGCTAGGCTGCTGGGCTGCTAGGCTGCTACACACACATTTCAGTAAATTCTTATGGTTTGAAATAGATGTATTTTTTCAACAAGTTTACGATCATTTTGTGTTCAGAAAGGGATTTTGAGGGATTTTGATGCAGTTGAAGCGATTAGCGAATTTCTTCACATTTCACAAGATGAGAAATTTGATACAAAATAAATCAGGTTAATTATGTATGAGATAAGCTTGAAGAGTCCGTAACAAGTGAAAATAATGCATTTCAAGCCGTTTCCGAAATTCATTCATCAATCGGTAAGTTAAGGCTGCTAGGCTGCCAACTTCAGGCTGCTAGGCTGCTACACACACATTTCAGTGAATTCTTATGGTTTGAAATAGATGTATTTTTTCAACAAGTTTACGATCATTTTGTGTTCAGAAAATGATTTTGAGGGATTTTGATGCAGTTGAAGCGATTGGAGAATTTCGTTACATTTCACAAGATGAGAAATTTGATACAAAATAATTCAGGTTAATTATGTATGAGATAAGCTTGAAGTGTCCTTAACAAGTGAAAATAATGCATTTCGAGCCGTTTCCGAAATTCATTCATCAATCGGTAAGTTAAGGCTGCTAGGCTGCTAGACTGCCAACTTCAGGCTGCTAGGCTGCTGGGCTGCTAGGCTGCTACACACACATTTCAGTAAATTCTTATGGTTTTAAATAGATGTTTTTTTTTTTCAACAAGTTTAAGATCATTTTATGTTTAGAAAGGGATTGTGATGCAGTTGAAGCGATTGGAGAATGTCTTTACATTTCATCGGATTAGAAATTTGATAAAAAAAATTTAGGATGATTACGTAGGGGATCAGCTTGAAGTGTTCTTATAAAATCAATGCTTATCAAGCCGTTTCCGGAATACTTACATCTAGCGGTAAGTTAAGGCTGCTAGGCTGCTAGGCTGCCAACTTCAGGCTGCTAGGCTGCTACACACACATTTCAGTAAAAGGTAAATTCTTATGGTTTGAAATAGATGAATTTTTTTCAACAAGTTTACGATCATTTTGTGTTCAGACAGGAATTTTGAGGGATTTTGATGCAGTTGAAGCGATTGGAGAATTTCTTCACATTTCACAAGATGAGAAATTTGATACAAAATAACTCAGGTTAATTATATATGAGATAAGCTTGAAGTGTCCTTAACAAGTGAAAATAATGCATTTCGAGCCGTTTCCGAAATTCATTCATCAATCGGTAAGTTAAGGCTGCTAGGCTGCCAACTTCAGGCTGCTAGGCTGCTGGGCTGCTGGGCTGCTAGGCTGCTACACACACATTTCAGTAAATTCTTAAGGTTTTAAATAGATGTGTTTTTTTTCAACAAGTTTAAGATCATTTTGTGTTTAGAAAGGGATTGTGATGCAGTTGAAGCGATTGGAGAATGTCTTAACATTTCACCGGATTAGAAATTTGATAAAAAAATTTAGGATGATTACGTAGGGGATCAGCTTGAAGTGTTCTTCAAAAATCAATGCTTATCAAGCCGTTTCCGGAATACTTACATCTAGCGGTAAGTTAAGGCTGCTAGGCTGCTAGGCTGTTAGGCTGCTAGGCTGCCAACTTCAGGCTGCTAGGCTGCTGGGCTGCTAGGCTGCTACACACACATTTCAGTAAAATCAATGCTTATCAAGCCGTTTCCGGAATATTTACATCTAGCGGTATGTTAAGGCTGCTAGGCTGCTAGGCTGCCAACTTCAGGCTGCTAGGCTGCTTGGCTGCTAGGCTGCCAACTTCAGGCTGCTAGGCTGCTAGGCTGCCAACTTCAGGCTGCTAGGCTGCTAGGCTGCCAACTTCAGGCTGCTAGGCTGCTAGGCTGCCAACTTCAGGCTGCTAGGCTGCTAGGCTGCCAACTTCACGAACCTAAATTATCCTGCTTTAAGAAACTTTATTCTCAAAGAAAAGCTCATACAAATTTTTATTACACATTCGTAAATTTCCACCTTCGTGTGTCCCAATGTGTAGTCGTCTAAGAGTTTATAATGCTTTTAACGGCCTCTAAAAAGGAGCAGACATTAATGTGACTAGAACTTCCTTTCCCAGGACGAAAGCATTAATTTAATTAAAGGAAACGTCTTCCGAACTTTTAGGGTGTGGTATTTCCTGTTGTTAGATAAGAGATAATTGGATTTCGACAAAACGAAACGGATTAAAATGCGTTAGATACATTTCTTTCAAACAGTGGCTGTTTGAAAGAAATGTATTTAACGCTTTTTCTATTTTTATTACGAAAATTCTTTGTTACGACTTGTTATATACCTCTTTTAAACACAGAAATCTCAGTCAATGTTCATGTGTGGAATACTCGGAAACAAAAAAAATCAACTATTGTTAAACCATAGTTAGTACAAACACAGCCTATTCGTTGATATGTATTTCCATTATTTTCCATAAAGAGGCTCAGTCAGATCGACTCAGCGATGTTTTCAATTGTGTCGTGTTGTGTCAATTGTTTTTAAAGTTCAATTTCCGACCGAAAGGAAAATACCCCCAAAAAGGAAAATACCCCCAAATCATAAAACTGACATTTGAGAAAATAGGCCATTTTAAGAAGCGGCTCGTTTTACTTTATTTCAAATAGAGGCTATATAATCGCTATTTTGGCCAAACTTTGTTAAGTTTTCACAATCCAAATGTACCGATAATAATAACAACCAGGAATTGAATCATTGGGTGAAGTCAGATTGTTAACATAAAATTGTGTTTAATTACAAAGGTTTGGATAAATAATAATGGATTAAAATCTTACCATTTTTACTTCTTTCGATTTAGAATGAAAAAAAAACCGGTATCTAAATAAAAACTATTTGTCATGCGGGTAAGGTAGAAAAACTACCAAGATAATAGAGGTGAACGGAGATTACAAACAAAACAGAAAACGCGTCGTCTTTAAAAAGGTAATGCAAAATAGTCTTAAGGCATGAAAACCACATTCCATTGTTTTATCCGGCATTTAAAGATACATAGTAACTATATATTACCAGGAAAGTGCATAACTGAACATATATTGTGGGCATTATATAGCTATAAAGTTCCTTCTTATCTTTTTTTAGTAACCAACCACTATTTTTCGCTCACTCAAAAGGCGATAAGAAAGTTTATTTTAATTGTTTTGTTTTCTATATTTTTATGAAACGGCTCAATCAAAACGAGTCTAAGATCCAAGATCAAACCTCAAAGTATAAAAAAGCCAAAATGTAGCTTCCGGAGTTGAATTCAGAATAGATAAATAAAAGAATGTTCCCCTTAATCAGACAGAGTTTTCATCTGACAACCATGGCCCTACCTCAGCTGTTAATGCCACACTTGTTTTTAAAGATCAAAATTTGTGCAAATTTTAAGTTTCTGGAGCAAAACTTTGCAACATATGAAGGGGTTTCATTCACATTTTACAGGATTGTTAATCTAAATGTAACAGGATTAACAGGTGTAAGAAGTACATGTATGCTCCAAAGAATTTCATCATGGGTGGGGTGGTCATAATGGTTGGTGATATCCCCTTTTTCAACCACTAAAATTGATTTTTCGTAATAACATATATGTTTCTTTAATTACTTAAAACTCAGACTGACAGACATTTCTCCATGGCTGAGTTGGGTCTCGGGGTTGGCGGTGGTACCCCCCCCCCCTCCCACCCCCACCAACCAACCAATAAGAAAAAAAACTTTATTTATTTCTTTAGTTGTTATGTACCGTTTTCAGAAAGCTTTGTAATGTGATAAGAAGTTTTAATCGTAATCTTCTAGTGAGGAAAGGGGTTAAAGGTGAATGGACATCTATCGTCTTTTTAATTTTAATAAGTGTTGACGGGCTACGTAAATTTCTTCATAAAGCGGAAAGGATAGGATGTGGGTAACTGACTGGTGTGGGACCCCCGCCCCTTATCCAATCACACTGAACTTTCTTTTATACACTTACTGGGTTATGATATATTTCTTCAGCCAGACAAATAGCTGTACATAACTTCTATTTTATGTATTGTTGTTCATAACATCAAGTTATGAAATACATTATTGGATGTGACGCATTTTCAACATTTTATATTCCAAATCTCTTTTTTGTAATAAAAATCATTACCTTAATGTCTTAATGTCCTTATTAAGGCCATGCGTTAGTAGAACAAGGTAACTGCATTTGTTTAAGAAAATAGTACTTATCATAAACATAATCGCTGTTTTATATTCATGCCGCTGACCGCCTTAACATTCTTAGTTTTACTAAATAAGAGCCATTCTTGAAATTTAAAGTGAAGAAAGAGAATTGTTTTATAAATTATGTAATTTAGTTCCTGCAAACAACTTCAATTCGATTAAATTTACATCGCAGAAAGCGATCTTTATGTATTAAGCAACAACACAATGCATGTAATACTATTCCAATTAGCTACAAGAAAAACATTGATGCAAAGCATCAAAGGGCGTCCAAATAAATGATTAAAAACAGGCACTGCAGAAAGTAGACAGCTAGAGCGGATTATTAGCTTAGTGGTTAGCGGGTCTGCCTCTGAGTCCAGGGATCGCTGGTCCAATTCCCCGCTTCTTCAACTGAAATCACTTACATTTTTGGAAGGGACTTTAAACTGAGGACCAGTGTAGTGGTGCTTTACACCGGGCACTTAAGAGAACCAGGGACGATTCTGGAACTGCACAGTCCTCTGTATCTTGCACTTTCCTCCATAAATGACTAATACTCTTCTGGAAGCGTAACTCATATGGCTCGCCGGTAGGAACGATAAAAAAATATAAATACACAGCAGACAGCTGATGATCAGATATATCCTTATAAACTTGTCAATGCTTGATTGGAAATCACCAAGTTTGTTGGTAAATGAATGGCCAAGAGAAAGACATAACAACACACACGTTGTTCTTTTCTGAACTTTGGTTGGTTTGCTATAGATTGGAATATCAAATTTATTTTCTTTTGAACATACAAAACAGTAGTCAAAATGTACAAAGTCTGATTTTATTATAAATGTAACAAAAATACAAACAGTTCAAAATACTAACAAAAAGACAAATTTGGTAATATCACATTAATTTTTTAAATATCAAAGATCAAAATATCGTTTCTATTAATACTGAAGTAGAACACACAATGGAATGAAACATATAGAACTAATGTCAAGTGATGAAATTCAGGACTATTTGATAATACATGCCAAGAAATAATGGTACATTAAAATATCATTAATAAATTTGCGAGGCATATTGATATGGTTTAGCATTATTTATGAATTCTAGGAAGACGTAAATTTAGGTAGGTATAAAGAAAATGTCATGAACTATGATTTTGGACAAATCGGAATAAAAATTAAAATATCTCACTTTTTTATGTGGCATGTGGGGCAGAAAATATCAAATATATTGCAACTGTTACAACAAGAGCCCATTCAACGTTGTCATGCTGCCCAAAATGGGCACAGAAGTATTTTGTTCATAAAATGTTTACCAATTTTTTCATCAAGTTGTTAAAGTGGTTTAAATATCCAATGAATAAACAAATAAATTACACTTCAGAGTAAACAACACCTTAAAGTAGAAAAAAACAAGAATTCAAAAATTTGAAATCTGGACGCTGCCCAAATATAGCTCTAAATATATTTTCTATATACAGTTGTATACTGGAGCTAACAACCAACTGAACACTGAAATAATATTAACATAATCTGTTTGAAACTGTATAAAGACAACATTAAAATACACTAGATATTGAAACTATACTATAATAAATAAGCATCTGGATACCTGACTACAAAATATGTAAAGGTGTACAAAATAGGAAATGGATTAAAGAAAGACAAATACTATCAAAAACTTTTATTAGTGAAACTAAACTGATGACTGTGGTTAAAATAATTATGAAAATTGAAAATGTTAACAATGTAGTTCACCCAAATTAATTTGAAAAGCTATGTGATATAAAATAATTGTAAATTTACGCCACCCCCACTCCAAAAAAACTGGTTTCAGGAAATAATGATGTTAAATTTAAAATAAAACAGGTTACTTTATGTCTGTATCTGTCAAATACGATGAAATATATTCTAATTAAGAATTTGATAAGTGAATTTACTAAGATTGGGCATGTAATCCTTTTGAAACATTTCCATGAATATTTTTGTTTAGTTTAATAATATCAAATAATGAAAACAAATTCTCAAGTAAAGTAATACTGTAACTGCATTAACAGTGTAACACATGTTTGAAAAACCAAAGAATACTCTTTTGCGCATTATCAAACAGCAAAAATGAAAGCACAATGATTAATATAACTTGAAACAACATATTTACATTCTATTTGCATGAATATAAAACAATAAAAAAAAATCAACTATAATTAAACTTGATAAAATATTTACTTATATAATCGCACATATCAAGTGGAAAAAAACTATTTTATTTCTAAGACACCAGTTTTTAAATGGACAGGGGAAAAAAGGTTTGTACAGATTTTTTTCATTACTAACTGCAATTTGAATGATATGGCTAATGCTATGACTTTTCAAAGAAGTAGCTTAGAAACAATTACAATTCTGTGGATTCTTAAGGATGTTCGCCTGGTTTGCTAAAGTAATTTAACTTTTCTAGATATTTTATCAGGAGTTAGTCTATTCATTAACTAGCAAAAATCAAGTAAAAGATGTAGGGGTCACCGTGCTTCTTTTTTCAAAAAGTTCGATTTTATCAACATACCATCAGAAATTTTGCAAAGTTTTAAACTCGCAAAAATAAAAGGGTGGTGTTTGATGAATCATTTTTAGAGGCTGTTCTGCTAGCAGTTGTTGCAAGTTTTTACCGAATCGGTTTACAGACACATTAAACAACACATCTGTAGCACACATTTTGACTTTCTTGCTTTCGCTTGGAAAACAGAGCACCAATTACCCCACCCACTTAATTATAAAGCAAAAGTTTGTATATCACGAAAATGGAGTAAAAATAGTGCATAGATTAATTTAACTTTTTCTTAAACTATGATGATAGCCATGTTTATATATCAATCTTCACAATTACACCAAAAAAATATGGGGTCACCGACCATTTAAGAAAAATATTGACAGTTATTTCCAAAATCGTCATTTTTTAAGAAAATTGTCCTATTGATGAGGTTTTGTTCTTCTAAATGGTGGTTTTCACCACCAAAGGCATTGTTTCTGAAGGTTTGCATAATACTGTATTAGAATATTCATGGTTTGAAATAAAAAAAGGTCAGGTACTTGACAAATAGAGGAAAATGCCTATAAAATTACCCCACCCACCAGTTTAAAATGTACAATAAAATTATTTTGTTATCTGGAGCATTCTTAGTATTATCTGTTTTGTATTAAATATAACTATAAATGAAAAACAAGCTTATACAAATGATTATTACAAAAAATAATGTATTTAATCAAAGGTATTTAGTTTATAAAATTGATATGAAAAAGTATGTTGAAACTAAAGGCTGATAATTTCCAAATAAAACTTCAGCACTCCACACAAATTAGATATTTTAAAGTTTTCTGTGATTTTGATTTTTTAAGATTGTAAACATTTTCATATAGTTGACATTAGAAATTAATAATTATATACATGTTAATGATGTTATACATGTTGTCCCTGAAGAACACCATTCACAAATTCACAACACCTTCAGGCTTTAAAACTGTGTTAAAGAAGAAACATATTATTAATAACAAATTTTCTTGGAATATATCACTACAGCCCTCAGTAAGTAATAGCAATATATGCAAAAAACATCAGTTAAGTTAAATACTTTTTTTAGAGATTCAACCATAATTTTATTAAAATCTCTTGCTTATTTGAAAGAAAACATGTGTTATATTACCCCACCCACTAATGCACAGGAAACATAAAAAAATGTGACTTTGTATAGTTTTTTTCCTTTTGCTCACTGTTGTAGGAATAAAACATCCTGAACAATCTAACACTGATAAATCAAACTTTTTTGAAAGCATACTTTTATTTAAGATAAAGACTACTTTATTGCAATTAAAAGTTATGAACCCATGTTTCAGATACATGTATATGGTTCATTCATTCTGGAAACATTTGAAGTTGCAAGTAATGCAGTGCTGTTACTTTTCAACTAAACTTCTCTGCCTTCTCCCAGTCATACTAGTTGGAACTACATAAACTTGCTTACATTCTGTATTCATTATGATGTTTTTGTGACTATAAATACCTATATAGCTGGTATATTTAGATAAAGCAATACTATTAAAAGTAAACTTTAGTTCCTCACTAATAGCAAAATATAAAATATTGTGAAAATACCAAAACATGTGAAAAATAATCACATTATAAAAAAGACAAAATCTTATTTGTAAACAAGAAATGCAATTTAATTGTATAATTTTTTGCATTTTCAGTATATGAAAAAGTAAAATTACTAGACCAACATGTCAGTCTGTGTTGTATTATATTGTTTAAGCAAACTTGTGGAATTACTGTATTCACAGATTGCATTAAACTTCTATTTGAAAAATCAGCGAGTCTCTTTAAAAAAAACAACACAAAAATGCATGGAAAACTTAATTTTAATGATATATTAAGAAAGATTTTTACCAAAAATACTGCCTTGTTTTCATTTCACAGACAAGAAGTGTAACATGTTTTGCAGAAAATTTGGAATAGATTATTAAAAGTTAATATTTGCTTAAAAATATAAATAGAGTAAAGTTTTACCCATTTTCAGTACAACAGATAAATATTCACTTTAATTACTCTCACAAAAAAATGAAATATGCATACAAGGCTTTTTCAACTAGTCTCACGGGGCCGATAATGGGACCCATTCCCAATGCCAAATAAGGACTATTTTTCCCAATTTCAAGAAAAAAATTCCCAGTTTTAAGAAAAAAATTCCCATTTCAACAGAAATAACTTTTTTGCCAATAAACTAAATACAAAAAAGAGAATAAATATAATCAAGGGGCTTTTCAAATGACAAAATTCAATTGTTTACATTTGATCAGTGATCTGTGAAATTTACATTCCTTAAATTTATGTATGCAACCTGTGTAAAACCAGTGTATACTGTGTACATGTAAATATTTCCCAATTTGAGCAGGGGCCTTTTTCCCAAAACTCCCTGTCTCAAGACAACATCTCAGGTGGCATCTAACAGTATGAAAAATATGATATAACTAATAATGAAGAATATACTTGTTCGGCGGCAACTTTCAAGGAATGTATGGGGTTGTGGTGACTGTCACTTCACTTTTTGGACCTACAGTGCAGTGTTGGGCAATGGGTAATGTGGTAACCAAAAGTAAAATAGTAGGATGAAAATATAAAGGCCTCGACTGAGATTTTACTGTAGGATCTCCACAGCAGGAAACCGCCAGGAATAGAACTTCAGATCTTTTGCATACTGCAATACTCTCACAATAGGTCTAGTTTGGCTGCCTGATAATTATGCCAATTGCCATATAGGCTCTATTTCAATATCTTTGTTGAAAAATTAAATACAAATCAAGATTTGACACTACAGATTTGCAGCTTAACTACACTTTGAATTGACAAAAATGATCCTGCAGATTTGCAGCTTAACTACACTTTGCATTGATGACAATGATCACTAAATTTGCCTATTTCACATTTCATTCAAAATTGCAGTCTTTACGGAGCAAATTTTATTGAAAAAGAGTTGGTGTACTATAATACTTGTAAGTTAGCAGAGTGACAACATCAAGGAATGGAGATCTGCATTTTCAAGACCTCAATTTTTTTCAACTCACACTGAAACATAAACTATAAAATTATAAACAATACATTACCAGTTCTCCACTGTCATGACTGTAAGATAAGTAGGTCAATAACAATGCTGTAATAAGCCAGTGGTAATTAAAAAATACTCAGAGCTAATGTCCATTATTTACAACATAGCTTGGTATAAAATTCATCACCAACCAGCCAGTCTGACAAAAAATATTTGGTTGTTCTTCCAAGTAATTCCAAAATTGTTTTATCGTCCTTGAAAACAGGTTGACCTTTGCGAGCACTGAAATCACTTGCTGTGAAAATCAATATTTGCCCGGTACACGTTCTCTACCTGTCTACAAGGTATAGCTTTCCATGAAATGACAATGCAATGACATGGAATGGGCTAACTAAGCCAGACGGACAAAAACTAGCTTTCAATTTCAAGTTGGAGGACGAACGGATGTAAAGCGTTTTGAAAAAAAAAATGACTGTCGCAAAATATTTTCTTAACCCACGGACGAATTTAAAGTCAAAATCAATAAATTTAGAACATAACTGATAAATATGTTATTTCCTTGATTATAGCTTCTCAATAAATTAAAAATATCGCTGGTGAATTTTAACGACAATTCGTCCTTTTGCGGTAGTTAGCACATGCGCACTTAACCAGGAGAAATACCTTAATTTAACAGCAAAAAATATTACATTAGCATGTAAACACTGAAATCATATGGTTTATAAAACAAAACAAAATTTCTATACATAATGTACAGACCTACATCCAAAGCACAGCTACTTCACTACAGCAGACATATGAAGACATGACTTCAATTCTTATTAGATAAATGCAAACATCAAACAGATGGAATCATAAACTGGATGAGCTTAAATGGAACACTGTCACCAATGTTAATTCCAGTGGAGGCTATGTAATCTACTATCAGCGTCATTCAAGAACTTCTAACTCAAAAATACAATGCATTTTATGTATTTCAAAATGTGTATCTGATATGTACCATGATTCTAACTTCTGTTTATCAGAATTAACCCAGTACTGTACTTTTCTTTAAAAATCCCAGTTGTCCACACTCGGGACACATTACATTTATTTACGGCAAAAATTTCCAGTTCGTTACGAGTATTTTTGCCAGTTCCCGACATGATTGACAGACGTTTAAAAACATACGCTTGTCTACTGAAGTAGACACGTGCGCTGTGAAACAGTCAAGCGAAACGAATGACCGTTTCGAATTTAATTACTAGTTCGCAACATGAATGACCGTTTTGTTTCACAAAATCAATAATAACAACAACTACCCTTTCAAAAAATATATAAGAAAACTTGTGTTTTTCAATATCTTATATTTTCTGTTTTTATTCAATAATATGATGTTTGCAATATATCTACCAAGTTTGAGCTTTCAGTTAGCAAAAATGAACTCAATATGAGGAATTTTCCAACACCACTTATTCTGGTACCCGTTTGCGGCCAAGCGGCTAAACCTTAGAATTCATTTCTTGCTAATAAAAATGGAAAAACATCAAAATTTTCAAAAACATGGTTATGAATAATAGTAAAACATCTCAACTAATAAAAGCAACTCACTTTTTGAGCTGACACATGCAAAATGGGCCACACAGGGTATCAATTGTGGCATTTTTAAGGCAAAAACAGTTAAAAATGACCCCAAACCTAATTAAAACCTAAGTTTGCCTCCTGTAACAAAGTTATACTGATTTTTGACTTTCAAATTTGCTTAAAATTGGTCAGCACACAATTTTAGTGGAAAATAACATTGCAGACAATATAAATATTCAAATTCTGCCCTCCACTTGTACTTCTTATAGGTGTAAGACCTGTAAATAGACTTCCCTATATAAACTATAGTAAACATGACCTGTTTCAAAAGGGTGGCAATCATAGCTGGTGCCATTTTAATAAGGGCTAACTTACATGCTTTTAAAGCTAATTGTTTCTACTGTCCATTTCCAGCAAGAAAAGTAGGGGTCATGTATCAATTAACAGAGATTTGACACCTTGAAACCGGTGGTCTGTTTTTTTCACTTCTGTGTGAACTTCAAAACTGTTTTTCATATGCCGGCCTAAAACCAGGGCCTTTTTTCATATACTGCATTTCCAAACATAAATTTGTTATCAGTGTGTCAGTAAAAGCATCTCATTTACTTAACATGTTCCTTTCAGGCCATACTAGCCTTTTAATGCCCCCAAAAGGCAAAAAAATTGGGACTATTTAGTGTCAGCCATTGTCTGACTAGCCCGAGTAGGAACATCCCCTGGACTATTTACAAGTAATTAGCCTCTAAACTCATTCCGTTTAGATAACTATGGAAGCATATTTGTGCAACAACTTAACCACATAAAATTACGTGATAATAATGGAGTATTTCGCAAAAAAAGTGTGTTTTTTTTCGCGAAAACATCCATATTTTCACGATTAAAAAAAGTTATGTTAACACGAATTTATTTCTGTTAGTGCTCTAAACTGCCACAACATAAAGATAAAAAGTTTTCATGTAAATAATGGAGGATTTCACGAAAACACATAACTTTACACGAAACCTTAAAAATTTCACGAAAGATATTTGTGCATGAAAATAATTGAAGATTTCACGAAATCGAAAAACAGATAACTTTTCATGAAAGCGTAACAATTTCACGAAAGATGCCAGTTATCTAAAATTATGGAAGCATATTTGTGCCACAACCTAACCACATAAAATAACGTGAAAATTATGGATGTTTTCGCGAAAAAAAGTTATCTGTTTTCGAGAAAAAAAATCTGTTTTCGTGAAATACTCCATTATATTCATGGATACTATATCTTAATGTTGAGGCAATTTAGAGCATTATCAGTAATAAATTCGTGTTAATTTCTTTAGTGTGTAATTTATCTGTTTTCGCGAAAAAAACAACAACTTTTTTTGCGAAATCCTCCATTTTTTTCACGTTAAGTTATATGGTTAAGTTGTGGCGCAAATATGCTTCCATAGATAACATTCGGTGCGCTCTTGGGTTCTTTTTTAAACCATAAACTTAGATCAGTTCCTGTTTAACATGAAAGTTTATGTGTCTAATTTTGACATTAGAAATGAAAATCACACTCACTTTCATCTTGAAAATAAAACTAATGTAAACTTCATCAAAATGTATATGTATTGTATAAATGGTGGACCTTCTGAACCTTAATATGCGTTGTCATGTTCTGTTCATCATTATTATAACGATATAGTAAAACATCACTATGAAGACCACTCTTACGACTGGAAAAAGTGGGTTTTTTGCAGGGTTAGTCTCGATATTGACGTTGAAAGCCACTTTTTTACATTATCTGGCTCATTAAAATATGCTCAGATTAGTGTGTAGGGGAAGGAAGGGTCTAATTATATTGTGTTGGTTTTCAAGTTGCGTTCTCCTGCATTTCACGACAGGCATGACTTACTCATGTAAATGTGTAAATTCTTTAAGTGCGCGCTTGCCCTGGTCCCCATCTAGTTACACAGAATATTAACACGGTGCCTATCCATATCGGCTGTTTCGTTGCGAAATTCGCTATATCGGCTGGTTTTTTGCTTCGGCAACGGCTATTCTTTGCTAATAACAATGGATGGAGAGCATATGTCGAAGATTCCAGACGCAAATGTTACAGATATAAGGTATATTGTACAAAAAAGGTTGTGCACGGAACATTAGAATGTCTTAACTATGCATTGTAGTGTTTACTTTTTAAATATCGGCGATTGTGGCCGAAATCTCGATGAAACTAGTTGACGATACACACACGTAGAGCACAGATCCAGCTTTTCCGCAGTCTATAACGAGTGTTTGCTTTGATATCTAACGTATCAAGCGATATATTATATTCATTTCTTCAATATTCTTCCAAAAAAATACTTACAAATAGGTAGAAATATTAATAGATTTATCCAAAACCCTTTACTTTCGGTTTAATTGGGGCACCGGCGGCCTCTCTGCTCACCAGTGATTAATGTTATGTCCAGATCAATAAGACATGATTTTTTTAGAAAAACCTTGTTTATGTACTCCATGCACTCCAATCCATTTCTTTCATGGCTACCGTGAAAACAAGTTGGGGTATAATAATTTTATGGCGGCTTAGTACTTGATTTGGTTGAATACATGTATTTTTGTTGCATCCTAAAGCATATATTAAATCGCACATCAGACAAATATGAGGTCCGATTAACAAATCTGTTAAATACGTTCTTTTTCTCTGACATTATTTTAAAATATTTAGTTAAACATCCAACTAAAAACTCTTAACAAATCTTGAAAGTACTCAAACTTTCTTTTGCAAAAAAAAATGAAAAAGTATATAAATAAGAAATGCAGAGTTTTATTGATATTGAATGATTGCGAGAGATATATGATATTAGATATACGTTTATTGTTTATCATTCGATCATAAACAAATCTTAACATTTATGAAAATGTAGTCAGCTATAAGGGACAGCTATATATCACTAAATATATCGGACCGATATCTATAGTTATTGGTCGATAACCATAGATTTTGGATTAATTGTATGGCAAGCATTTGACCGATGACTACAGATATCGGTCCAGTAACCATAGATATTGACACTAACTTGGGTTACCGCCCTAGGTCACAGTGAGTTATGGTCAAAGGTCATTTTATCCCCCGCCGCATAGTGGCTGCGGGATATAGGAATGGTCTTCCTCCGCCCGTCCGCCTGTCCGTCCGTCCTTCAAGGAGCGCACAATTCGTGTCCGGTCCATAACTTTTCAACCCCTAGAAGGAATTCCATGGAACTTTACTCAAATGTTCTCCCCATCAAAACGACGTGCAGAACCCATGTTCCAACCTGGCTGGCTCAAGGTCAAGGTCATCAGTGGTGTTTGAGGATTTGAACCATGTATTTCGTATCAGGTTCATATCTTCTGAATCCCTTGAAGGAATTTCATGAAACTTTACTCAAATGCTGTCTCCATCAAGACGACGTGCAGAACACATGTTCCAACCTGGCCGACTGAAGGTCAAGGTCACCTGTGGTGTTTGAAGATTTGAACCATATATTTCGTGTCCGCTTCATATCTTCTGAACCCCTAGAAGGAATTTCATAAAACTTAAGTCAAATGCTCTCCCCATGAAGATGACATGCAAATCCCATGTTCCAACCTGGCCGTCTGAAGGCCAAGGTCACCAGTGGTGTTTGAAGATTTGAATGTACTTCATGTCCGGTTCATATCTTCTGAACCCGTAGAAGAATTTCATGAAACTTTAGTCAAATGCTCAGCCTATAAAGACGATGTGCAGAACCCAGTTTCCAACCTGGCCGGCTAAAGGTCAAGGTCACTAGTTGTCTTTGAAAGTTCATATTTAACCATGTCTTTCATATTTGCTCCATAACTTCCAAAGTGCTGGAGATATATTTGTTAATTTGCAATTAAGCATCCATAACCTTTCAAACATTTCTGCATGCGGCGGGGGA
This sequence comes from Corbicula japonica, assembly GCA_038501625.1. Classification (NCBI taxonomy): domain Eukaryota; kingdom Metazoa; phylum Mollusca; class Bivalvia; order Venerida; family Cyrenidae; genus Corbicula; species Corbicula japonica. Next base: position 11,430,284 of record JAZAYU010000005.1, read on the forward strand.
TATTGCTGTCGTTTCGACTGCCTTGTTACAGCTTGTCCAGGTCATTACTTGGATAAGTATGGAGTGACAACTCTTTTTTCTAAGTGACACTGAGACACATAGTAATTGTGTAGATTTGTTTTGAGTGAATTGACCTGGTTGGTCCAATTACAATAATAATGTTATTAGTCATAATTAATTACCTTTTGTTCAAGTAATTGTAAATAATTTATAATTGAAACAAAAATCAATTATTTTAATTGTAATTAGTTAATTAAAATCCAAAAAAGCAAAACAGTTATCAATTATTTTCAATTAGGCTCAAATTCAAAAAGGCTCCAACATATACTTAAATTAAATTACTGACGATTTCTTCACATTTTTGAAGACATTTCTGAAAATTCGTCTCCGCGAAATCAAATGATGCTATAGTATATAGTCGGGGCCTAATTAAGGTCCTGGTCCGACCTAGCACAACTATTTGTACGCGACAAAGGCTTTTCTATATATGCGATATTTGCCTTTCGCGTACAACCCAGTTAGCATTCAAATCAATGCGGAAAATTTTCCTTCTATTTCTATATGCCGCCGACTGGAATTTGATCGCAACGTTGGCGGCTCCATAAAGCATCTTAAACCATATGTACCTTTAAAAAATTTACATACCTGAAAAGCCACATTCAAGTAGAATCAATATATGTAATCCTTTATAAATAACGGTTTCATTTTTTATGCAAAACTCTTTTAAACCTCCACACATGTCAACAAATTTCGATATCCGCGCTTAAAGTTTACCTGACTCACGACGTCACGTTTATCGATAAATAACATAATTTAAATCGGGTCCATTTCCACCACAGTTTTAATCGTAACTGCTTGAGACGTAAAGAACAGACATCTGTAAAAAGTCAGTATGATAATGGGTCTGTGCTTGCAGTCGAATTATTGAGACTAGGTCCGACCATAATGGTCGTCCATCCGACTGTGTCTATAATTGTCGTTTTTTCCTTTTTCATTCGCGTAGTTGAACGTTCTGCTCTTTTTCTTTTAATCTGTTTTTTTTTCGGCCGTTGGAGTTTTCATTAAAGTTCTGGCGCCATTACTTGAAATTACAATTCCACTGTTTTGTCGTCCTTTATCCTCGCGAAACTTTTTTCTTTAGATTCTCGTTGTTGTTCATTTAAATTTGACCACGCGTCTATGTCTATCAGATGATGAGCATAATCCTGCGCCAGTTTATAGTTGCCTTTATTTCTTATTGCGCGACATCGTTCGATTTTTTTCTCCGTTGATCACTTCGTATAATAGTTCAAAAAAATTAGGTATGTCCGTCGACTTCCACTTCGTCAAAGTTTTAAGAATCTGGTTAGCGCTTTCGCTATTGTTTTTCGTCCAATTTGGTGTTATGCGATTATTTCGCGACGGCTCAATGACATGGCTGACTAGAAGGGTATTAGTTAATTTTCAAAGTATGGTTGGAATTTTTGTCTGCGATATTATTGTCTTTGCTAGCTATGAATTGTTTCAGGCGTTCAACTCGGGTGTCGAACAATATATTCAACCAATGCCAACAGTGTCCGGTAAGTATGCGAAACGGTCTGGTATATTTCCGAACCATGTCACTCGTCTTTTAAATTGTTGTGCACCTTTGTTGTGAGGCTTTCAAAGTCTGATACATCCGGTGTATTAACAGAATATTTGAATCGAGCGGATGTGGTTCTAGAGGTATATAATTCCTTTTTCCTGCTGTCAACTTCTCTGTGCAATATTCATTGTTTCGCTTTATTATACAAGCTACAAAAATCAAAGAGAGATAGACCGAGGTAGGTTTAATTGTCAAACATTCTATTGGAAGTTTATTTGTATATAACTTGTAATTGGGGAACTAATTTGCACAACACGAATTATGTTGATATTATAATTATTCTGACGTTTCTATATAAATATATATAAATTTATATATTATACAAAACTACACAGCTGTGGTAACATCATATTTCGCGAGGGACGAAGTTTCGCGCACGGTTACACTACATAAAATTGCACTATTGCACATGTTGAGCTAGAAATATAAGTGGCGCAAAAATGCGTGATTATATCTTTAGCGCGAAAATCTGTCCCGCGAAACATAAAGATGTCACTGATGAAAACTGTGAGATAAATGAGTTCATGAGCTATTACTTGTGTATATTAATTGTTACTTTTGTGATTTGTAATAAACCAAAAAGATAATAAAGTATATCACATTGATAATAATTGTATTTATTGAGAATCACATTTCATTCTGTTCAGGAGGATACAAATATTCTAAACTAATTTACACATTACAATGTTCTAACTACACCAATCATATTTTTTCAATTTCTCAGCAAGGAATCGGGATATACACTTCAAACTTGAAATATTATAAGGTACATACTTATTGCCTACACCCCTGATAATTGTTAGTTAAATTTATTTACTTTCAAACCATTATCTACCAAATCCTCATTATAATAAATAAAGAGACCCTTAGTTATAATCTACCAAATTATACATTATCACTAACGGTTCCTTTTTATAATTAATTTTCTGGTAGCAAATTCTTTTATCTTTTATCTTTCCTAATCTGCCAGTAATCTCGGACCCCTGGTGGGAACAGAGACGCCTAGGTGTGAAATGCAATGGTGTATTGGCATTAACGTGTCATATGTGTGCTACTGGTATTGCACTGGATAAACATTTGGCAAGAAGTTCGCAAGTATGCCCTAAAAACACAGTATTCATTTCCATTGCGTGCGCTGGAATTTACATTGCGCAAGATTTATCATATGTTTTTCAATATCATTTTCTAATCTAAAACTTGGACAATTGACAAATTGTTTTTGATTGATAAAATATTCAATAATTGTTATTAAATCTTATAAAGGGCAACTTAATATCAATTAAAACAAACTCTTTATTTCCATATCGTACACGTGAATTTCCATTGCGCACGAGTTTTGAGGATTATTTCATATATATTGGAAACCTGAACACTAAGACATTGTTTAATAAAAACTATTTCATGTTTATGAACGATGAAATATTATTAAAACATCATTTATGAGTTAATTTTAATTAAAATATTCGAGAATAGCAATAAAATCGCGATCGTCATTTCCATGGCGTCCACAGGAATTTCCATTGCACAAGAACAATTAAGGTATTTCATTAAAATTTACCAATCTGAAACCTGGAAACTTGGTTTAAATTAAAAATAACATGTTTTGGTTGATATAATATTCAATCTTTGTTATAAATTCTGATTAAAACAAATATTTGACAAAATAAATAGTTTTTATTTCCATTGCGTACACGTGAATTTCCATTGCGCACGAGTTTTGAGGATTATTTCATATATATTGGAAACCAGAACACTAAGACATTGTTTAAAAAAATATTTCATGTTTATGAACGATGAAATATTATTAAAACATCATTTATGAGTTAATTTTAATTAAAATATTCGAGAATAGCAATAAAATCACGATCTTCATTTCCATGGCGTCCACAGGAATTTCCATTGCGCAAGAACTATTAAGGTATTTCATTAATATTTACCAATCTGAAACCTGGAAACTTGGTTTAAATTAAAAATAACATGTTTTTGGTTGATATAATATTCAATCTTTGTTATAAATTCTAATTAAAAACAAATATTTGACAAAATAAATATTCTTTATTTCCATTGCGTACACGTGAATTTCCATTGCGCACGAGTTTTGAGGATTATTTCATATATATTGGAAACCTGAACACTAAGACATTATTAAAAAAAATAGTTCATATTTATGACCGATGAAATATTATTAAAACATAATTTATAAGTTAATTTTAAATAAAATATTCGAGAATAGCAATAAAATCACGATCTTCATTTCCATTGCGTCCACAGGAATTTCCTTTGCACAAGAATTATTAAGGTATTTCATGAATATTTACGAATCTGAAACCTGGACACTTCGTTTAAATTAAAAATAACATGTTTTTGGTTGATATAATATTCAATCTTTGTTACAAATTCTGATTAAAAACAAATATTTGACAAAATAAATATTTTTTATTTCCATTGCGTACACGTGAATTTCCATTGCGCACGAGTTTTGAGGATTATTTCATATATATTGGAAACCTGAACACTAAGACATTGTTTTAAAAAATATTTCATGTTTATGAACGATGAAATATTATTAAAACATCATTTATGAGTTAATTTAAATTAAAATATTCGAGAATAGCAATAAAATCACGATCTTCATTTCCATGGCGTCCACAGGAATTTCCATTGCGCAAGAACTATTAAGGTATTTCATTAATATTTACCAATCTGAAACCTGGAAACTTGGTTTAAATTAAAAATAACATGTTTTTGGTTGATATAATATTCAATCTTTGTTATAAATTCTGATTAAAACAAATATTTGACAAAATAAATATTCTTTATTTCCATTGCGTACACGTGAATTTCCATTGCGCACGAGTTTTGAGGATTATTTCATATATATTGGAACAAAAAACATGTTTTTGGTTGATATAATATTCAATCTTTGTTATAAATTCTTATAAAAAAAAACAAATATTTACATAAAATAAATATTTTTTATTTCCATTGCGTATTTTGTTTCCATTGCGGTCCATTTTTCCATTGCGTATTTTATACCTACCGTGTTCATGGACAATAATGGAAATGCTCGTTACTGCCCACGCCGCCTAGCCCCGGGTTGAGCGCAACTGACCATCTTTAAAAACGTGTCATTCATTAAATAAAACATATCAAGGCTTGGAATTTGAACTGGTTGTTGTAGGAAGACAGGACTATACTATACTGTACTAAAAATTAATAAAATTGCAGTATTTACTATGCATTTTACGTTTTATTTTGACATTTGACATTTTTGAGTCAAACTTTCGTGTTTCACTCGCCGTAGTTTGTTTATTTCAAGATAAAATGTTGAGACACTTGCAGAACACAGACGTTATTTATTCACCAGGGCGCTGATATGTTTCTGTTTTGGAAGGTTTTGAATGTCTGGAGAAACAAAAGAAATACTGACACCACCTCTCCTCTAAAATTCTTTACCGTGTGCTGTATGTGTGAGTGCCACCTGTACTTGGGAGAGCCGGTACCAGGGTGTGATCCTGTGGTCTTATTCCCTCTAAGACTCGTATAAATGGACCCATGTCTCATTATCCGTTATTATACTATCAAGTACCTTTTAATTATATTTTCGGTAAGTTTCTGCTAGTCACTGAAAAAACGAGGGTAACAATGAGCACTTATTTTTCTGACCTTAAGAACATTTTTTTTTTCAGAATATAGTGAACAGAGTTAAAATCCAAGTTTGCCATTTGTGTTAGCTGTCAGAGAGAGAAACGAGCATCTTTCTCAAAGATTGATTTGAGTGCATTGATGTGCAGACCTAGGTCTTCCTGCTTTGACTGGTTAACGGATAAACTGTGAACAATAATATTCATAAACATCACGTATCTCATAATCTATATTTCTGACGGGCAATCGCACCTTACAGCTGGCTTTTATATAATACAAATCATATTCAGTAACTGAATGTTCGCCATTAAAGAAGAAAAAGGAGAAATAAAAATTAGACCAAAACAAACACTGTTTTGAATAATATGTTGCATGTATTCTGAATCGCACACAACTCATTTGATAATCACAAGTGAATTTTACAAATAAAAAAGCATTTGCGTCCATTCACATTAGGCCAGAGAAAAAAAATATTTTAGGTTCTCATCTCCGCCCGCCCCTGTCAAAAACCACCAGCCCCCCACGCCCCCCCCCCCCCCAAAAAAAAATTTATTGGTAAAAAAATCGAAACATATTTTTTTCCCAAAATCCGGATGAGAATCTAATAATTTATTTTCTCTAGCCTTACTAAAGATCATACTATCAAAAGTAACGTGTGAAAAACTGATTAATTTATCCAACTATGATATGCTGTTGAGATAAAACTGAAATGAAAATCCAGTTTGCCTGTTTGGTTTTAAGGGCAAATCATTTTGCAGTACCTTTTCAAGTACCCACATTAATACTCTCTGCCAACCCCATACAAATGATGAAAGTAAGAGTCAATGTGCTAAATTTGAATTCGTATGATCGAATAATATAAAAGAATGCTTTATTTACACATCACAGGCATACAGAGAGGAAATACCGTTTGGATGAGAACTCTGGAATAACTGTGTAAAACGTATAAAATGTATATGATACAGATGATCACTTATTTACAATATGTTACGGGCATCTATCAAAATAAAGAGAGGTTTTAAATTATACTGCAAAATGTTTTGATCTCGAAATCGAAAGTAGACATGAGTGTGTCTTTCTCAAATTTCTTTAAAACCCAAACATTATTTTGATGAATCGCCACAACATAATCCAGGGGGGTGGGGGAATCGCGCACAACCGTTACCGCTGGTGAAGCGAGAATATTGTTCTGCAAGCATCCGGTGACGGTTCTGCAGATGTTTATTTTGACCCGGAAAGGTAGGTGGTCAGCTTTGACTCGTTTTTATCAAAATATAAAGCAATTCTTTGAAAAACGGGGAACGTGATTCGATGCGTGTTGGATTTATCTACACGCTTGTATAATATGAGACCAAAATACGCAAACATGGTTGAGTTATGACGATCATTCCACAGACACTTGTTTTAGGGGTCCTTTGCTGGCCCTTTATGCCTATAGAGCTATATAAGCTTACAGGTCTCTAGATTCCAAAGTGGACAATTTCAGGAAATAAACGGATGATCTACAGCATGAGATACAACTACAATCACTTAGAACACAAAATATCCCAGTTTTCAAAAAAAATAACAGTTCATACATAACATAACCATGGAAGTTATGTATGAACTGTAATTTTGTTTTGAAAACTGGGTTATTTTGTGTTCTAAGTGATTGTAGTTGTATCTTATGCTGTAGATCATCCGTTTATTTCCTGAAATTGTCCACTTTTGGAACTAGAGACCTGTAAGCCTATATAGAGGATATAGCTCTATAGGCATATAGGGCCAGCAAAGGACCCCTAAACAAGTGTCTGTGGATCATTCCGCCTCTGAAATGAGCAAAATTTAATGTGAGGTGAAGCTTTTTCGATTTTCGAGCAATATTTAGTTGTATTATCGTCCTGTATCACTGCAAGAACAAAATATTTGTTCCGTTTTGTATTCCCAGTGACTGGTTAAAATTTGTATGCTTTTTTAAGGAAAATGCTGGCCAACATTTTAACCGTAGCGGTTGCGCTACTGATGTGACGGTTGTGCATTGACGATTGACTGGGATCACTCGTTTAATGCACTTTTACCGGTTCAACTCAACCATGTTTGCGTATTTTGGCATCATATTAAACAAGCGTGCAGATAAATCCAACACGCATCGAATCACGTTCCCCGTTTTTCAAAGAATTGCTTAATATTTTGATAAAAACGATTTTGATGAAAACTGTTACATTAGGATAACAATAAAATAGATGAAAAGGGAACTTTGAAAGCCACCGAACACGACAAATAAGTACATACAATCTTTTTGTTTGAAGTAATGATTAAAGATTCGTGTATGAAATAATAATATTTGACAGATGCTGTCTAAACACATTTATACACATAAAGCAATAGTTGTAACAGGTTATGTCGTTGCTCGGAACAAATTAGTTTTGGCAACCACTAATTAATAATTACAGATCAGGCCCCAATATCACGAAAAAGCTCATACTCAATGCCCAACTTAACATAGTTTTTTTTCCAATTCTGAGTACATGAAGGTTATTTACTTAGAACGACTGATTAAAACGAAATGTATTCTTATATCGAGGGGTTAGTGCCAGAGCCTGCTATCTAACAAAATTTACGTTTTTCACTTTTTTGTATTTTTTGACAATATATTTCCTAATGCACAGTTTGCTCCAACCCCCATCATTATAGCTCATTTCGTTCAAAAGATATTCGATAGAGATCAAATGAACTATGACTGAAGAGTGGTTGACAGAACCAGATTTTTCCTCATAGCCTCCTTAAAATGATAGTAAACATTGTTTTGATTGAGCCAAAACATTCTATAAATTGATAGAAATTTTTGGCAGATGATTTTATAATGAACAAAGTTTAAAAAATTGCCAATACATTCCATATATAAATAGCTGGTTTAAGCTGATTAACCTGTAGTTTAAGTAACATTCTCATTTTTCTCTTAAACCCATAGTTTCAACTCTTAAACTATATGTTTAACAGTTTAACCTTAGGTTTAAGTCTGTTAAACTATGGGTATAACAGTCAAACCTATGGTTAAAGTAATTATTATGCTAACCGCATGCCAATAGTACACACACGATATCAGTATTTCAAACACATTTTAAAAGCCAAAATAAGCTATCTTTTCATAGAATGTTTTGGCACAGACTAGTTTCTACAGAAAAGAGCCTTTTTGCAATGCCAAAACAATTTTATCAATTTTCACTTTATTTTTAAAAGATCCAAATAAAATACATATATCATATAAAAAAGAAAGAAACTTTTAATAAAGCTTCTGTGTCTTTTTAGAAAACCATTATTTAATTGTTAATCATGAAAAATGATCACCCTGTAAAATTTTAAAATATGTAGATAGCAGGTTCTTTCACCAACCCCTCGATATTATCATCAAAATATGCTACATGCTACATTCCACTAAGAGTTGTCAGGAAATTTCATAATTTGTGTATCTAATCAAACTGCCTGTGGTCATTCTTGGAAAGAAATATACATTTATAGCTACACATTTTCAAAATTGCATTTTAAACAAATAATAATTTATATCTTATGCATTTAAACCAGCATTCTAAAAAGTCTCACTGAGTTTAGTTTAAAATCCAAATTTCTCAATATCTTTCGTGACATGGGGCTTTTAGGAAATATATTCAAATTAAAATGTTAAAAATACAATAACATATACAACCAACAATAAACATTACAGACAGAAAACCTGACTAAACATTAAATTAGGGCTAGGCATTGCCTTGGAACGGCAGGGTACAATAGAATAAAACATAGCATACAATACAGGGAAACAGAGAAAATATTCGAAAACAAAAAGTATAAAAATATTGAAAGAGATGAAAATGGAACTATGAAAACAACGACCACGACAAAAATGAAAATAATGCAGGCTCGGTTTGATGTTCATCATGTATAACACTGCTCCCGCCGCCTAGCCCCGGGTTGAGCGCAACTATCTAAACCAGTAAACAGAACATTTTCGATCCATCTCAAACCAGGCGGTACATCGTATTCGGTTTTTGCAGCAAAGCAAGTGCGAGACATGGCCCTCACTTACTTTTCCGCAAAAACGAAATACCTGTACCCCCTGCAAACGATGGTGTACATATCTGGGCCAGTTTAGATGAGCGTGTTCACTGTTAATAAAGGAAATGCATGTTACAGTACAAACCGGTCAGTTCCGGGTTGAGCTCAAGTCAATAATGAATATCGAAAAAAATAGTTCTATATTTGATCCATCCCAAACGATGGTTTACACACGAATATGTAACCTTTAATGTTCTAATTTCAAAATCATACAATTCAAAACAGAGGCGTATGAATCAACCTGTGACGTCAAAACAATAACACACGGCTTAACGCCTAAGCGATAACTACATAGAGTACAACATTTGAACATAGTCAAATGCGTTCCATACGACATTTTAGCAACTTATTAAAGGTCAAAATATACAAAAAAAACACAAAGGAAGAAATATATATTTGCAAATTTAATTCAAATTTGAAAATTCCAAAAGAAATATGTTAAGGTCAGCGTACACTATTGCGGTTGCTTATATGTTCTATGCATAATATTTGGATTCTCTTTGATTTTAATCTTAGCATTGTCAGGATTGGCCTTCTGGTGAAGGTTGAATATAAATCTGCATGAAAATATACATTCCATGAGAAAATGACCGCTGCTTTCTGTATCAAATTTCACGTTGAAGATTACAAACCCTGGCTTTTGACTAAATTTACTTGTGGCTAGCAAGAAAGAAGCTTTTATTTATTCTAAGCTGATCTTAAGACGAGGCTAAATGAAGACTACACACATCTTATGGAATTTGCATTGCTATAATGTTTTGTAATAATAGAGAACATGGGTAAATGAGGAAACCACATTAAAGCCAGACTTTTTTTTAGACTTTTGGTGTGTTTTTTTTTTGGTATTCTATTATAAATAGTACATTAAATTTTAAAAGTAAAATAGAGGTCAGTAGACCTATATATAGACCTTGCTACATAGTTCAAAGATAACTAAATAAAAACTGAAAACTTAAGCACACAATGCCTCTGTAAATCTATAAAAAATACAAAAGGCATGGCAAATATTGGCCCCAATGCCTCAATCAAGAAGAATGTGCATTTACATTTAATAACTACATCTGACTGATACCATTTTTTAGCTTTAATGTCCTGTCCCGCCTTCTACGAGTGCATTTTGGGTGTGGACTTCTAGCTTTTTCTGGCGGACAAAGATCCAGGTGCCCCTCCTAGCAATATTTCAGGCACGGGCGAGGACCTGGGTAGAACCTCCTCCGTTACGCAAGCTAGCCGGATAGCTTCCTCACATGAGGAAGAACTAGAAGATCGTTACTCACAATAAAAATATCAGTAATAATTATATATTAAAACGCCAAAGAGTTAAGGGACTTAATCCCTTTTTACAGTAACATCTCACATTACAAACAAAACAAATTGTGCTGGAAATTAAGCAAGGTCAAATATCACTATGACAGAGCTATTTTCTATTCTTCTTTTGGTTTGAAGTCGCTCTGCACACGCATGTTCAACGCATCTAAACCAGCGGACAGCAAGAATGATAAACACATTTTACCATCATATCCATTGACTGTAAAATTTCCCGCTGAGAACATTGATAAACCAGAGAAAGTGAACTTTTCAGGAATGTTATCGATACATATAATTGATCCGCTGTCTCCTGGTTTACCAAACACATTCTCGGTACTTATTTCATTTTCAGAAACGGAATTTTTGTCCCGAACATACAACCTAGGAATATCACAGGAGGTATTGTGATGGTTTTCAGGCTGTGTAAAAGGATTGTCCTTTCCACTTTCATAGATGCTTATCACGACGTGATCGTCACCAGTGCCACTTACTTCTAAATTCATTTGCTCTTTCAAGTAGTCTTTTCCCTCGGAACCCGGGTTTTCTCCAGTTTCGTTGTCAGAAGGTTTCGAGTTATTTAAAGTATGTTCTTTATTCTCGACTTTTTCTGGTTCAGAGCTGTCACCGGTAACATCCAAAAACATGTGTAAATCGTCTTCATTACCTGTTGCCCCGTTTGACTCAGTCGGCATGAGTACCATTGAATCAAAAGCAACGGTAAGACTGTCTGATAAATTTGCTTTATGGTCTATGAGAATCAGATGTTTGTCACCATTCTTTCCTACAACGTTTTCGTTGCAACTATAGTCAACAGATAAAATCATTCCTTCTGTATACCCTGTGGCTGTCCCAAATTTGTGAACCATTCGCCCTATTAATTCTGAAGACATATCTGCTGATACAGAACTTCAGATACACGTATATGTTTTTGGTCACTTTCTATTATCTGTTTGCAAAGTTCTACATATGATGAGTGCACGTGCAATGCCGCTATGTCTACAAGTGGCAGTGCGCATCCGCCCGTTTTGCATTTCTTAAATGTAGTACTGAAAGTAATATCCGAGCCATCTAAATACACCACTCCATGAGTTTGTTTTCATAAATTTCTCTTTGTTCAATCATCCCAAGGATATACTTCCTGGATTTCTAATTTTGCCTTCGACGTTCGCTGTGATTTGCAGGATTGATATGCTCAGATCCCTTTCTAAAATTCTATTTAGTTCCGTTCATTGTGTCCTCGTTTCACTGATCATGGAATGCTGTTAATCTGAAAATACCGAATTGAAGGTTACATGTTTATCGTAATGAGGAAACCATCTTTTGAGGTGGATCAAAATTGTACTATTTGTACTGTTTAATGATTATGTAATGAATAAAAAGGGAACTTTGAAAGCGACATAACACAACATTAAAATATTGTTTGAACGATTAAACTGAGCCTGCAATATTATCATATCTGTCGTGTTTACGCTGGTGGAAGGATCATACCTGTCTACTCCGCCCCCCGTCACAGGGAAAAAATTAAGACATAAAAAATATTTCATGCAATTGCTTTTTATTACACAAGATAATGAAAAATTGCCATAACTTTTTTCATACCTAAATATTTATCAGAGACCTATTCGCCAGGAAATGTCGTTTGAAAAAATTATGTTGCCTTTGAGAATGTTAGCAAATATTTTCAAAAAAAGCAACATATGCATATCAGGAATCGCCACACTCAAAAAACACAGCCTCCCCACGCAGCGAAAAAGAAGAGAGGAAGATAGAGAGAGCGCATGTTTTATATATGTATGTCAATTCAAATAGGACGCCACAAACAATTAATAAACAAGAGAACCTTTGGGGATACCGCCTTGGAACGGTCAGTGGCAAAACAAATTGCCACTGGGGGTTTAAACCAGGTTCTAGGGTGCACCAACCTCACACTTGCCCCAACAGGTTCTCGTATCACAAAACAAGTACAAATTGTCTTGGTGAAATAACTCCAACCCACCCATCAGCTCAACAATGTTGCATGCAAAAGCATACAAACATATAAACATAAGAATTTAATAGCATTGCAAAGCCAAAGGGCGGGTACTCAATGATCTTTCCGAGACCAGAGCACCTGGAGTAAAATCGGCAAGAACACGATGACAGGGATAAAAGAAACAAATCGAGCTTATAGGTTCTTTTAAGAAAAGATTTCCCCATAAACTTTCATAAACTCTTACACCCCTGCCACCGTCGTGCAACCAAAGAGGTAAGCATAATGATCAACTGTAGATGGGTTAATCACCAGGCCTGCAGAGCGCTGTAAAATATCATGTTGGTAACCTTTCTTTTTAAATTTACAGATGGTTTTTACGAATAACCAGAGAGGTGGTGTCAGTATTTTTTTGTATCTCCAGACATTCAAAACCTTCCAAAACAGAAACATATCAGCGCCCTGATGAATAAATAACGACTGTGATCTGCAAGTGTCTCAACATTTTAACTTGAAATAAACAAACTACGGCGAGTGAAACACGAAAGTTTGACTCAAAAATGTCAAATGTCAAAATAAAACGTAAAATGCATAGTAAATACTGCAATTTTATTAATTTTTTAATACAGTATAGTATAGTCCTGTCTTCCTACAACAACCAGTTCAAATTCCAAGCCTTGATATGTTTAATTTAATGAATGACACGTTTTTAAAGATGGTCAGTTGCGCTCAACCCGGGGCTAGGCGGCTGGGGCAGTAACGAGCATTTCTATTATTGTCCATGAAAAGGTCAATCAAACCCAGCCTGCAATACTTTCACATTTGTCGTGTTTGATTGCTTTAAAAGTTCCCTTGTAATCTATTTCAAAACGGCGCTCACATCGCACAGGTCTGTAATTGTTTTGCACTCACCAAGTAGAGCTAGAGAAATGTCTTCAAAAATGAGAAGAAATCGTCAGTAATTTAGTTTTAGTATATGTTGGAGCCTTTTTGAATTTGAGCCTAATGGAAAATAATTGATAATTGTTTTGCTTTTTTTGGATTTTAATTAACTAATTACAATTAAAATAATTGATTTTTGTATCAATTATAAATTATTTACAATTACTTGAACAAAATGTAATTAATTATGATAAATTACATTATTATTGTAATTGGACCAACCAGGTAGTAGGTCAATACACTCAAAACAAATCTACACAATTACTATGTGTCTCAATGTCACTTAGAAAAAAGAGTTGTCACTCCATACTTATCCAAGTAATGACCTGGACAAGCTGTAACAAGGCAGTCGAAACGACAGCAATATCCCCCGCCGCATGCAGAAATGTTGGAAATGTTATGGATACTTAATTGCAAATTAACAAATATATCTCCAGCAGTTTGGAAGTTATGGAGCAAATATGAAAGACATGGTTAATACGAACCTTCAAAGACAACTAGTGACCTTGACCTTTAGCCGGCCAGGTTGGAACATGGGTTCTGCACATTGTCTTTATAGGCTGAGCATTTGACTAAAGTTTCATGAAATTCTTCTAGGGGTTCAGAAGATATGAACCGGACATGAAGTACATGGTTCAATTCTTCAAACACCACTGGTGACCTTGGCCTTAAGTCGGCCAGGTTGGAACATGGGATTTGCATGTCATCTTCATGGGGAGAGCATTTGACTTAAGTTTTATGAAATTCCTTCTAGGGGTTCAGAAGATATGAAGCGGACACGAAATATATGGTTCAAATCTTCAAACACCACTGGTGACCTTGACCTTCAGTCGGCCAGGATGGAACATGTGTACTGCATGTCGTCTTGATGGGGAGAGCATTTGAATAAAGTTTCATGAAATTCCTTCTAGGGATTCAGAAGATATGAACCTGACACGAAATACATGGTTCAAATCTTCAAACACCACTGTTGACCTTTACCTTGAGCCAGCCAGGTTGGAACATGGGTTCTGCACGTCGTTTTGATGGGGAGAACATTTGAGTAAAGTTCCATGGAATTCCTTCTAGGGGTTGAAAAGTTATGGACCGGAAGCAAGAACACGATGACAGGGATAAAAGAAACAAATCGAGCTTTTAGGTTCTTTTAAGAAAAGATTTCCCCATAAACTTTCATAAACTCTTACACCCCTGCCACCGTCGTGCAACCAATAATTTCCCCACAAAATCTACATAATTTTATGCATTTCATCAGAAAATTATCCTGCTTTAAGAAACTTTTTCTCAACGAAAAGCTCCCACAATTTTTTATACAGTCGAAAATTTCCACCTTCGTGTGACCCGGTATGTAGTCGTCTAAGAGTTTATAATGCTTTTAACGGCCTCTTAGAACATTTGAGGGTGTGGTATTTCGTGTTGTTAGAAGAGTAATAATTGGATTGCGATAAAACGAAACGGATTAAACTGCGTTAAATACATTTCTTTCAAAAAGTGGCTGCTTTTTCTATTTTTATTACGAAAATACTTTTTTAAAGACTTGTTACGTACCTCTTTTAAACACACTAATCCCAGTCAATGTTCATGTGTCTAATATTCGGAAACAAAAAGAGATCAACTATTGTTAAACCATAGTTTGTACAAGCACAGTGTATTCGGTGATATTTATTTCCATTATTTTCCATAAAGAGGCTTAATCAGATCGAGTCTGCGATAGTTTCAATTGTGTCGTGTTCAATTGTTTTTAAAGTTCAATTTTCGACTGAAATGAAAATACCCCCAAATCATAAAACTGACATTTGAGAAAATAAGCCCTTTTAAGAAGCGGCTCGTTTTACTTTATTTTAAATAAGAGCTATATAATAATGAAATCGCAATAGCAATTTTGGCAAAACTTTGATTAAGTTTTCACAATCCAAATGGTTCCGATAATAACAACCAGGAATTGAATAATTGGTCGAAGTCAGATTGTTTACATAAAATCGTGTTTAATAACAAAGTTTTGGATAAATAATAACGAATTAAAGTTTTACCATTTTTACTTCTTTCGATTTAGAATAAAAACCCCGGTATCTAAATAAAACTATTTGTCATGCGGGTAAGGTAGAAAAACTACCAAGATAATAGAGGTGAAACGGAGATTACAAACAAAACAGAAAACGCGTCGTCTTTAAACAATTAATGCAAAATAGTCTTAAGGCATGAAAAACCACATTCCATTGTTTTATCCGACATTTAAAGATATATAATAACTATATATGACCAGGAAAGTGCAAAACTGAACATTTTTTGTGGACAATATATAGCTATGAAGTTCCTTCTTATCTTTCTTTTATAACCAATCACTATTTGTCGGTCAATCAAAAGGTAATAAGAAAGTTGTTTTTTCTGTATTATTATGAAACGGCTCAATCAAAACAAGTCTAAGAACCATGGTCAAACCTCAAAGTATAAAAAAGCCAAAATGTAGCTTCCGGAGTTGAATTCAGTATACAGTAAAACCCCGCTAATGAGACCACTTGGCGGTCTGAAAAAAGTGGTCTTAATAGCGGGGTGGTCTCAGTATAGGGGTGGGACCATTTGATGATCAAAAAGCTGGCAAGGGGCAAAGGAAAGAAGGACAGAGATATATTAAGTGGCCATTATTTTTGAAAGCATTTTATCAAAATCATCATCATTATCATAATAATCATCACCATATTCCTTGTTATGAATCTTTATTTTTTTGTAATAAAAGAAACAGTAATATATTATATTTTATATTTTAATGTTTATTTGACCTGAACTCTCTTTGATTAGCTGCACTTTCGCAGTTAGAGAAAGTTCTCTACGAGGTTTCGACATTTTGCAGTTTTCTATTCTTATATTATTTAAAATTGTTATTTACTGATCAAACAGATGCAATAAAACGATCTGTAAAATCAACCCATCTTTAAAATCGACGTCGATTTACTCAATAAAACACAATAAATCATACAATTAAATAACTTTCAAAAATGTAGATAAATGAAAGAATATTCCCCTTAATCAGACAAAGTTTTCATCCGACAACCATGGCCCTACCTCAGCTGTTAAGGCCACACTTAAGTTTTTAAAGGTCAAAATTTGTGCAAACTTTAAGTTTCTGGAGCATAACTTTGCAACATATGAAGGGATTTCATTCACATTTTACAGAATTTTTAATCTAAATGTAACAAGATTAACAGGTGTAAGAAGTACATGTATGTTCCAAAGAATTTCATCATGGGTGGGGTGGTCAAAATGGTTGGTTATATCCGCTTTTTAAAAAAATAATATTTCGTAATAACATTTATGTTTCTTTAATTACTTAAAACTCAGACTGACAGGCATTTCTCCATGGCTGAGTTGGGTCTCGGGGTTGGCGGTGGTACCACCCCCACCCCACCACCAACCAACCAATAAGAAAAAATACTTTATTTATTTCTTTAGTTGTTATGTACCGTTTTAAAAAAGCTTTGTCATGTGATAAGAAGTTTTAATCGTAATCTTCTAGTGAGGAAATGGGTTGAAGGTGGATGGACATCTATCGTCTTTATAATTTTAAGAAGTGTTGACGGGCTACGTAAAATGCTTCATAAAGCGGAAAGGATAGGGTGTGGGTAACTGACTGGTGTGGGACCCCGCCCCCTTATCCAATCACACTGAACTTTCTTTTATACACTTACTGTTATATCATATATTTCTTCAGCCAGACAAATAGCTGTACATAACTTCTATTTTATGTATTGTTGCGTACATCAAGTTATGAAATACATTATCGGATGTGACGTATTTTCCATATTTTATATTCCAAATCTCTTTTTTGTAATAAAAATCATTACCTTAATGTCTTTATGTCCTTATTAAGGCCACGCGAAAGTAGAACGAGGTAACTGCATTTGTTTAAGAGAATATTACTTATCATAAACATAATCGCTGTTTTACATTCATGCCGCTGTCCGCCTTAACATTCTTAGTTTTACTAAATAAGAGCCATT
Source organism: Corbicula japonica (assembly GCA_038501625.1). Lineage (NCBI taxonomy): Eukaryota > Metazoa > Mollusca > Bivalvia > Venerida > Cyrenidae > Corbicula > Corbicula japonica. The sequence continues at coordinate 11,447,853 of JAZAYU010000005.1, forward strand.
CTTGAAAATTAAAGTGAAGAAAGAGAATTGTTTTATAAATTTTGTAATTTAGTTCCTGCAAACAATTTCCATTCGATTAAATTTACATCACAGAAAGCGATCTTTATGTATTAAGCAACAACACAATACATGTAATACTATTCCAATTAGCTATAACATTCGGTGCGCTCTTGGGTTCTTTTTTATACCATAAACTTAGATCATTTCCTGTTTAACATGAACGTTTATGTTTCTAATTTTGACATTAGAAATGAAAATCACACTCATTTTCATCTTGAAAATAAAACTAATATTAACTTTATCAAAATGTATATGTATTGTATAAATGGTGGACCTTCTGAACCTTAATATGCGTTGTCATGTTCTGTTCATCATTATTATAACGATATAGTAAAACATCACTATGAAGACCACTCTTAGGACTGGCAAAAGTGGTTTGTTTTGCAGGGTTAGTCTCAATATTGACGTTTAAAGCCACTTTTTTACATTATCTGGCTCATTAATATATGCTCAGATTAGTGTGTAGGGGAAGGAAGGGTCTAATTATATTGTGTTGGTTTTGCAAGTTGTGTTCTCCTGCATTTCACGACAAGCATGTAAATGGGTAAATTCTTTAAGTCCGCGCTTGCCCTGGTCCCTATCTAGTTACACAGAATATTAATGTTATGTCCAGATCAATATGACATGATTTTTTAGAAAAACTACGTAAACCTTGTTTATGTACTTCATGCACTCCAATCCATTTATTTCATGTCTACCCTGAAAACAAGTTGGGATATAATAATTTTGTGGCGGCTTAGTACTTGATTTGGTTGAATACATGTATTTTCGTTGCATCCTAAAGCATATATTAAATCGCACATCAGACAAATATGGGGTCCGATTAACAAATCTGTTAAATACGTTCTTTTTTCTCTGACATTATTTTAAAATATTTAGTTAAACATCCAACTAAAAACTCTTAACAAATCTTGAAAGTACTCAAACTTTCTTTTGCAAAAAAATGAAAAAGTATATAAATAAGAAATGCAGAGTTTTATTGATATTGAACGAATGCGAGAGATATATGATATTAATTATACGTTTATTGTTCATCATACGACATAAACAAATCTTAACATTTATGAAAATGTAGTCAGCTATAAGGGACAGCTTTATATCACTAAACATATCGGACCGATATCTATAGTTATTGGTCGATAATCATAGATTTTGGAGTAATTGTATGGCAAGCAGTTTTCACAATTAATCCAATATTTATGGTTATAGATCTATGACTACAGATATCGGTCCAGTAACCATAGATATTGACACTAACTTGGGTTACCGCCCTAGGTCACAGTAAGTTATGGTCAAAGGTCATCATCCCCCGCCGCATAGTGGCTGCGGGATATAGGAATGGTCTTCCTCCGTCCGTCCGTCCGTCCGCCTGTCCGTCCGTCCTTCCATGCGCGCACAATTCGTGTCCGGTCCATAACTTTTCAACCCCTAGAAGGAATTCCATGGAACTTTACTCAAATGTTCTCCCCATCAAAACGACGTGCAGAACCCATGTTCCAACCTGGCTGGCTCAAGGTAAAGGTCAACAGTGGTGTTTGAAGATTTGAACCATGTATTTCGTGTCAGGTTCATATCTTCTGAATCCCTAGAAGGAATTTCATGAAACTTTATTCAAATGCTCTCCCCATCAAGACGACATGCAGTACACATGTTCCATCCTGGCCGACTGAAGGTCAAGGTCACCAGTGGTGTTTGAAGATTTGAACCATATATTTCGTGTCCGCTTCATATCTTCTGAACCCCTAGAAGGAATTTCATAAAACTTAAGTCAAATGCTCTCCCCATGAAGATGACATGCAAATCCCATGTTCCAACCTGGCCGACTTAAGGCCAAGGTCACCAGTGGTGTTTGAAGAATTGAACCATGTACTTCATGTCCGGTTCATATCTTCTGAACCCCTAGAAGAATTTCATGAAACTTTAGTCAAATGCTCAGCCTATAAAGACAATGTGCAGAACCCATGTTCCAACCTGGCCGGCTAAAGGTCAAGGTCACTAGTTGTCTTTGAAGGTTCGTATTAACCATGTCTTTCATATTTGCTCCATAACTTCCAAACTGCTGGAGATATATTTGTTAATTTGCAATTAAGTATCCATAACATTTCCAACATTTCTGCATGCGGCGGGGGATATTGCTGTCGTTTCGACTGCCTTGTTACAGCTTGTCCAGGTCATTACTTGGATAAGTATGGAGTGACAACTCTTTTTTCTAAGTGACATTGAGACACATAGTAATTGTGTAGATTTGTTTTGAGTGTATTGACCTACTACCTGGTTGGTCCAATTACAATAATAATGTAATTTATCATAATTAATTACATTTTGTTCAAGTAATTGTAAATAATTTATAATTGATACAAAAATCAATTATTTTAATTGTAATTAGTTAATTAAAATCCAAAAAAAGCAAAACAATTATCAATTATTTTCCATTAGGCTCAAATTCAAAAAGGCTCCAACATATACTAAAACTAAATTACTGACGATTTCTTCTCATTTTTGAAGACATTTCTCTAGCTCTACTTGGTGAGTGCAAAACAATTACAGACCTGTGCGATGTGAGCGCCGTTTTGAAATAGATTACAAGGGAACTTTTAAAGCAATCAAACACGACAAATGTGAAAGTATTGCAGGCTGGGTTTGATTGACCTTTTCATGGACAATAATAGAAATGCTCGTTACTGCCCCAGCCGCCTAGCCCCGGGTTGAGCGCAACTGACCATCTTTAAAAACGTGTCATTCATTAAATTAAACATATCAAGGCTTGGAATTTGAACTGGTTGTTGTAGGAAGACAGGACTATACTATACTGTATTAAAAAATTAATAAAATTGCAGTATTTACTATGCATTTTACGTTTTATTTTGACATTTGACATTTTTGAGTCAAACTTTCGTGTTTCACTCGCCGTAGTTTGTTTATTTCAAGTTAAAATGTTGAGACACTTGCAGATCACAGTCGTTATTTATTCATCAGGGCGCTGATATGTTTCTGTTTTGGAAGGTTTTGAATGTCTGGAGATACAAAAAAATACTGACACCACCTCTCTGGTTATTCGTAAAAACCATCTGTAAATTTAAAAAGAAAGGTTACCAACATGATATTTTACAGCGCTCTGCAGGCCTGGTGATTAACCCATCTACAGTTGATCATTATGCTTACCTCTTTGGTTGCACGACGGTGGCAGGGGTGTAAGAGTTTATGAAAGTTTATGGGGAAATCTTTTCTTAAAAGAACCTATAAGCTCGATTTGTTTCTTTTATCCCTGTCATCGTGTTCTTGCTGATTTTACTCCAGGTGCTCTGGTCTCGGAAAGATCATTGAGTACCCGCCCTTTGGCTTTGCAATGCTATTAAATTCTTATGTTTATATGTTTGTATGCTTTTGCATGCAACATTGTTGAGCTGATGGGTGGGTTGGAGTTATTTCACCAAGACAATTTGTACTTGTTTTGTGATACGAGTACCTGTTGGGGCAAGTGTGAGGTTGGTGCACCCTAGAACCTGGTTTAAACCCCCAGTGGCAATTTGTTTTGCCACTGACCGTTCCAAGGCGGTATCCCAAAGGGTTCTCTTGTTTATTAATTGTTTGTGGCGTCCTATTTGAATTGACATACATATATAAAACATGCGCTCTCTCTCTCTTCCTCTCTTCTTTTTCGCTGCGTGGGGAGGCTGTGTTTTTTGAGTGTGGCGATTCCTGATATGCATATGTTGCTTTTTTAAAATAGAATTTTCTGGTAACACTCTAGCGGTCACATTTTTGCTCTGATTGTCATGAAACTTGGTCAGGATGTTTGTTCTAACGATTTCTCGGACGAGTTCGAATATGGGTCATCTGGGTCCAAAAACTTGGTCACTGTTACTATAAATAGAATTTTCTTGTTAACACTCTAGCGGTCACATTTTTGCTCCAATTATCATGAAACTTGGTCAGGATGTTTGTCCCAATGATTTCTAGACCGAGTTTGAATATGGGTCATCTGGGTCCAAAAACTTGGTCACTGTTACTATAAATAGAATTTTCTTGTTAACACTCTAGCGGTCACATTTTTGCTCCAATTATCATGAAACTTGGTCAGGATGTTTGTCCCAATGATTTCTAGGACGAGTTTGAATTTGGGTCATCTGGGTCCAAAAACTAGGTCACTGTAACTAAAAATAGAACTTTCTTGTTAACACTCTAGCGGTCACATTTTTGTTCAGATTGTCATGACACTTGGTCAGGATGTTTGTCCCAATGATTTCTCGGACGAGTTTGAATATGGGTCATCCGGGTCCAAAAACTAGGTCACTGTTACTAAAAATACAATTTTCTTGTTAACACTCTAGAGGTCACATTTTTGCTCCGACTGTCATGAAACTTGGTCAGGATGTTTGTCCCAATGATTTCTCAGATAAGTTCGAATATGGGTCATCTGGGTCCAAAAACTAGGTCACTGTTACTAAAAATAGAATTTTCTTGTTAACACTCTAGTGGTCACATTTTTACTCTGATTATCAGATTGTAAAGAAACTTGGTCAGGACATAGTCCCAGTTATTAATTGGACGAGTTTGAATATGGGTCACCTGGGGTCAAAAACTAGGTCACTGTTACTAAAAATAGAAAAATCTTGTCTAGGCTGTAAATTTGTTATTTCTCATTGGATTTTTAAATAACTTGGCTCAAATGTTTACCATGACAAGTTGTACTTTCGCGTACAATACCGATGCCTGTTGGTCCAAGGTCAAGGTCACTGTTACTAAAAATAACATTTTCTTGTCTGGGCTGTTAATTCCTAATGAATGAAGTGATTTCAAAATAACTTTACATAAATGTTCACCATGACAAGGGGATGTGTTGCCTACAATACCCATGCCGGTAGGTCAAAGGTCAAGGTCACTGTTACGAAAAATGGCATTTTCTTTTCCAAGCTGTAGATTTGTTTTTTCTTATTGGATTTTAAAATAACTTGGTGTAAATGTTCACCATATCGAGACGTTGGGTCTCGTACAACACAACTTTGCTGTATTCAGGTGAGTGATAAAGGGCCATCATGGCCCTCTTGTTCATATTACCCACATCATATGTAGTAAGGTCCATAACTCTAATAATCATTTTCCAGGATAATTTCCCCAATAATCTTCGAATTTTCTAAAAAAATGTAATATTTAACTTTATTTAGCTATATATTTACTACAGACTTGAAACATATGATCCTTTCATCTTTCACATTATATGCATGCAGTATGCTTTGTCTTCCACAAGCATATTTTTCATTACATATGTTTATTTATTACATATGTATACCTATTCGATTTCAAAGCTGCATTTCGGGGGCATATGTCAATTTCAAGTGACAGCTCTTGTTTTATAATATTTTCGGTAAGTTTCTGCTGGTCAGTGAAAAAAATGAGGGTAACAATGAGCACTTATTTTTCTGACCTTAAGAACTTTTTTTTCAGAATAAAGTGAACAGAGTCTAACCCAAGTTTGCCATTTGTGTTAGCTGTCAGAGAGCGAAACGAGCATCTTTCTCAAAGATTGATTTGAGTGCATTGATGTGCAGACCTAGGTCTTCCTGCTTTGACTGGTTAACGGATAAAGTGTGAACAATAATATTCATAAACATCACGTATCTCATAATCTATATTTCTGTCGGCCAATCGCACCTTACAGCTGGCTTTTATATAATACAAATCATATTCAGTAACTGAATGTTCGCCATTAAAGAAGAAAAATAAGAAATAAAAATTAGACCATAACAAACACTATTCTGAATAATATGTTGCATGTATTCTGAATCGCACACAACTCAATAGATAATCACCAGTGAATTTTACAAATAAAAAAGTATTTGCGTCCATTCACATTAATCAAGATCATACTATCAAAAGTGACATATGAAAAGCTGATTAATTTATCAAACTACGATATGCTGTTGAGATAAAACTGAAATGAAAGTCCAGTTTAAAAAAATAAAAATAAAAAAATAAATCATTTTGCAGTACCTTTTCAAGTACCCACATTAATACTCTCTGCCAACCCTATACAAATGATGAAAGTAAGAGTCATTGTGCTAAATTTGAATTCGTATGGTCAAATTATATAAAAGAATGCTTTATTTACACATCACAGGCGTACAGAAAGGAAATACCGTTTGGATCGGAACTCTGGAATAACTGTTTGAAACGTATAGAAAAATGATACAGATAATCACTAATTTACAATATGCTACGTGCATCTGTCAAAATAACGTCAGGTTTTAAATAATACTGCAAAATGTTTTGATCTCGAAATCGAAAGTAGACATGAGGGTATGGGTTTCCATATGAGGGTGTCTTTCTAAAATTTCTTTAAACCCCAAACATTATTTTGATTAATCGCCACAACATAATTTAGATAAGCATATATTTTGTTCGGGTATGGGTTTGTTTAGACGCAAACGGGTTTTCTTTTGTTTTAGCATGTTCTTGGTATTTAGAGCAATAATTTGACTGATCTCATCGTGCAATCGTTAATACATCCTAAGATAAATAATAAAAACTATTTCTTTATTAAAGCTTGCAAAGAGTGTTTTTCCTATTATTCTTATTTTAAAATTTTAACCAGTTTATGCCATTTGCAATGTGTGTTACCTCTTTAAAATCTAATCATTGTCCTGAAATATTACAAAGCTCATGCTGACAAAAATATATTAGATATTTGAGGATAACAATGAAGTACATACAATCTTTTTGTTTGAAATAATGATTAAAGATACATGTATGAAATAATATTTGACAGATGCTATTTAAACACATTTATACACATTTAGCAATAGCTTTAACAGGTTAGGTCGTTGCTCGAAACAAATAAGTTTTGGCAACCACTAACTTTGGATTTGATCTGAATACAACTATTTGATTCAGTATGCATGTATCAGCATTAAAGCTATTGTAATGTACATTTTGTAATAATTGTTGAACAAAAAGTTAGGTAATTGCTACATAATAATTATTTATTTCAAGCAAAATACTGTATCTAACTAGATGTTTTTGTGAAAAACGCATGTCTCACCCCTGCGCGGAAACGGTTTTCACTCTTCAGGCCCCAGTAACCTTGACCTTTGACCTACTAACCCCCAAATCAATAGGGTTCTTCTACTCAATAAGGGCTATCACCCTATGAAGTTTGAATGCTTTCGGTCAAACGGTACTCCAGTTATTGAGCGGAAACAGTTTTCAATCTTCGGGCCCCAGTGCCCTTGACCTTTGACGTACTGACCCCAAAATCAATAGGAGTCCTTTACTCAATAAGGACATCCATCGTATGAAATTTGAAGGCTCTGGGTGAAATAGAACTCCTGTTATTGAGCAAAAACGGTTTTCACTCTTCAGGCCCCTGCGACCTTGACCTTTAACCTACTAACCCCCAAATCAATAGGGTTTATCTACTCAATAAGGGCTATCACCCTATGACGTTTGAATGCTCTGGGTCAAAGGGTACTCGAGTTATTGAACGGAAACGGTTTTCACTCTTCGGGCCCCTGTGACCTTGACTTTTGAACTACTGACCCCAAAATCAATAGGAGTCCTCTACTTAATAAGGGCATCCATCGTATGAAGTTTAAAGGCTCTGGGTGAAAGAGAACTCCTGTTATTGAGCGGAAACGGTTTTCACTCTTCAGGTCCCTGTGACCTTGACCTTTGACCTACTGATCCCCAAACCAATAGGGTTCTTTTATTCAATAAGGGCTATCACCCTACGAAGTTTGAATGCTCTGGGTCAAAGGGTACTCGATTTATTGAGTGGAAACGGTTTTCACTCTTCGGGCCCCTATGACCTTGACCTTTGACCTACTGACCCCCAAATCAATAGTATTCGTTTACTCAATAAGGGCAATCACGCTATGAAGTTTGAATGCTCTTGGTCAAGGGGTACTCGAGTTATTGAGCGGAAATGGTTTTCACTCTTCGGGCCCCTGTGACCTTGACCTTTGACCTACTGACCCCAAAATCAATAGGGTTCTTTTATTTAATAAGGGCTATCACCCAATGAAGTTTGAATGCTCTGGGTCAAAGGGTACTCGATTTATTGAGCAGAAACTGTTTTCACTCTTTGGGCCCCTGTGACCTTGACCTTTGACCCCCTGACCCCAAAATCAATAGGATTCTTCTACTCAATAAGGGCCATTACCCTATGAAGTTTGAATGCTCCGGGTCAAAGGGTACTCGAGTGATTGAGCGGAAACGAAGTGTGACAGACGGACAGACGGCCAGACGGACGGGGCAAAAACATCTGTGAATTCTTTCCAAAACATTTATAGTTAAAATATCAAAAATATTACATTTTATTACATGTTTTACTATAAATAGTAACAAATAATGACCAAAATGCCCGGGTACTTTGCATGATAAAGAGCGGGCAGAAAACCTGATATCGCGGGCCGAAAACCTGATATCGCGGGCCGAAATCCCGTATCACGAATTATGGCACGTGGTAACCATTGATACAGGATTTAACTTTTACATTTCAAGATGGCGACGATTGAATCGATCAGGTCTCATTCAAGTTTTTCGGACCTAGATGCAACAAGTAGCATATTTAAAAAAGAACATGCATGCTAACATGAGACATATCTAAGAGCGATAACAATGACAAGAGAAACATGGAGAAATAGTACATACCTGGAGACAACCAAGAACAAAATGCACTGCAATTTCAGAATCATGTTCCTTCATATTTCCTTTAGGCTTTATGCCCATTATTCTTTGAAACAAGATATTCCTATTATAAATTTGTTGAATTGAAGCTCGCAGCAGCGTTATGAGAATGAAACACTCACAAATAACAGCCTTTACATACCCATACCGCTGTAAAACACTTCCAGAAATCACATTTTCACAATCCCATATCTTGCACAATTTTTTCAAATCGTTCGACGACATAGATGTAATCACTTAAAAAACCAAAAAATCAACCGACATCAACTTGCTCTGTTACAGTTTCAAAATGTAAACAATCTTTAATTACGTCACAAACCTCTATATGACGTAGTAGCGAAAGCATTTATCGTGACGTAGTTAATTAATGAATAGATGAGTGCTCAGTAAATATATCAATTAACAGAGCAGGAAATGGGAAACATTGATATCAGCCCGCCACATGTAATAAAATGGTTATAAACCGGTGTTAAAGGGCCGGGAGGTGATATCGGCCCGGCCCAGCAACATAGGCCCTCGAGCTAAAGCTCTCGGGCCAATATTGCTCTTCCGGGCCGATATCACCTCCCGGCCCTTGAACACCGGTTAATAACCTCTTAGCTTTTTTTCCGATACCATGCTCAGCATCAAAAATAATACGGATGTAAATGATAACGTTTATAATAACAGATCAGGCCCCAATATCACGAAAAAGCTCGTACTCAGTGCCCAACTCAACATAGTTTTTTCGCAAATTCTGAGTACATGTAGGTTATTTGCTTAAAACGACTGATAGAAATGAAATGTATTCTCATATTATCATCAAAAAAATGCTACATAGCACTAAGCGTTGCCAGGATATTCTATAATTTATCACATACCTTCCGGTGTGGGAGTGTAATAACACCCGTTATATATTTTTGATATATAACTAGTTATATATCGTAGCCGAATCACTATTCATCCGCGTTATCGGCGATCAAAACAAACTTATGAAAATGACTTAGATCTACTTTTGCAATCTGACCGCTTCAGGCAAGCAATCAACTTCTATAAGGAACTTAAGCATCCCTTATATTGATAATATCCACGGAAATATAACTTTCTGACATCTTTCTTACTCCGTAAGATAGCAATACGCCGAAAGTCTATGATGAAATTCAACAACAGCAACAAAGCCATTTTCATTTCGTTTAAATCGAAAACAAAATGACTCAGAGACTGACATCGTTTTCAGAACATCGTCGGTGTGATCTAACAACATCCCCGTAACAAAATAAAAACACTAGAAACACATTTTCAATCCAAATTATGAGTTTATATCCAGCAAATTTCAATGTTGTCATATGCCGCTATGAAAGTTTACACAAATGACGTCATGCAGTAGATCGATTTATTTAATTAAACACCACTTCAGAAGCCTATAAATGGTAGATTTTTTTATCTAGACTCTAGCGCAGTTAATTTTATTGTTTTATTTTTACTTATTTTGGCAAATGGGAAAACGGTAAGATAAATTATTTGGGGACTAGTTTATGTATCACCCGATACGACCGAATTTCACACGTTTTAATTTCGCTCTACTAGGCGATAGAAAGGGACAATTCATGGATTTCGCTTGGGTTTTTTCAGGGTATGTGATAAATAGAATACATCATTCGTGTTCATGTTATACTGAAATTATTAAACTCGTCATCTAAATCAATATAAAACTCGGCAAAAGCCTCGTTTTATATTGATTTAGAAGACTTGTTTAATAATTTCAGTATAAAATGATCACTCATGTTGTATCCTCTATATATATTTTGCTTTAAAATTTTAGATTTGTGTATCTAATCAAACTGCCTGTGGTAACTCTTGGAAAGAAATATACAGTAAAACCCCTCTTTATGACCACCTCTCTAATGAAACCACTATTCAGGTTCCCGTTTTGCAGTTTTGCACTATTTTTTACCCCGATATAAAGACCACCCCAATTATAAAGATCTTTTTTTTTAGTCTCTCATGTGATCTTAATAGCGAGGTTTCACTGTATAGCTAACACATTTTCAAAACTGCATTTGAAACAAATGATCATTTATAACTTATGCACTTTAAACCAGTTTAAAAAGTATCACTGAGTTAAGTATTAAATCCAAATTTCAATATTTTTCGTGACATTGGGGCTTGTAGGAAATAAAAGCAAATTAAAAATTTTATGTTAAAAATACAATTACATATACAACCAACAATAAACATAACACACAGAAAACCTGACAAAACATTAAATTAGGGCTAGGCATTGCCTTGGAACGGCAAGTTGCAATAGAATAAAACATAGCATACAATACAGGGAAACAGAGAAAATATTCGAAAACAAGAAGTATGAAAATATTGAAAGGGATGAAAAGGGAACTATGAAAACAACGTTGGCCCTCTCTTACTTTTCCGCAAAAACGAAATACCTGTACCCCCTGCAAACGATGGTGTACATATCTGGGCCAGTTCACTGTAAATAATGGAAATGCATGTTACAGTACAAACCGGTCAGTTCCGGGTTGAGCTCAAGTCAATATCGAAAAAAATAGTTCTATATTTGATCCATCCCAAACGATGATTTACACATGAGTCATGTAACCTTTAATGTGCTAATTTCAAAATCATACAATTCAAAACAGCGGCGTATAAATCAACCTGTGACGTCAAAAAGATAACACACGGCTTAACGTCTAAGCGATAACTACATACAGTACACCATTTGAACATAGTCAAATGCGAATCATACAACATTTGAGCAACTTATTAAAGGTCAAAATATACAAAAACAAATACACAAAGGAAGAAATATATATTTGCAGATTTAATTCAAATTTGAAAATTCCAACAGAAATCTGTTAAGGTCAGCGTACACTATTGCGGTTGCCTATATGTTCTATGTATAGTATTTGGATTCTCTTTGATTTTAATCTTAGGCATTGTCAGGCTTGGCCTTCTGGTGAAGGTTTAATATAAATCTGCATGAAAATATACATTCCATGAGAAAATGACCGCTGCTTTCTGTATCAAATTTCACGTTGAAGAATACCAACCCTGGCTTTTGACTAAATTTACTTGTGGCTAGCCAGAAAGAAGCTTTTATTTATTCTAAGCTGATCTTAAGACGAGACTAAATGAAGACTACACACATCTTGTGGAATTTGCATTGCTATAATGTTTTGTAATAATAGAGAACATGGGTAAATGAGGAAACCACATTAAAGCCAGACTTTTTTTAGACTTTTGGGGTTTTTTTTGGTATTCTATTATAAATAGCACATTAAATTTTTTAAGATAAAATAGAAGTCAGTAGACCTATATGAAGACCTTGCTACAAAGTTCAAAGATAACTGAATAAAAACTGAAAACTTAAGCACACAATGCCTCTGTAAATCTATAAAAAAAAATACAAAAGGCATGGCAAATAATGGCCCCAATGCCTCAATCAAGAAAAATGTGCATTTACATTTAATAACTACATCTGACTGATACCATTTTTTAGCTTTAACGTCCTTTCCCGCCTCCTACGAGTGCATTTTTGGGTGTGGACTTCCAGCTTTTTCTGGTGGACAAAGACCCAGGTGCCCCTCCGAGCAATATTTCAGGCACGGGCGAGGACCTGGGTAGAACCTCCGCCGTTACGCAAGCTAGCCGGATAGCTTCCTCACATGATGAAGAACTAGAAGATCGTTACTCACAATAAAAATATCAGCAATAATTATATATTAAAACGCCAAAGAGTTAAGGGACTTAATCCCTTTTTACAGTAATATCTCACATTACAAACAAAACAAATTGTGCTGGAAATTAAGCAAGGTCAAATATCACTATGACAGAGCTATTTTCTATTCTTCTTTTGGTTTGAAGTCGCTCTGCACACGCATGTTCAACGCATCTAAACCAGCGGACAGCAAGAATGATAAACACATTTTACCATCATATCCATTGACTGTAAAATTTCCCGCTGAGAACATTGATAAACCAGAGAAAGTGAACTTTTCAGGAATGTTATCTATACATATAATTGATCCGCTGTCTCCTGGTTTACCAAACACATCTTCGGTACTTATTTCATTTTCAGACACAGAATATTTGTCCCGAACATACAACCTAGGAATATCACAGGAGGTATTGTGATGGTTTTCAGGCTGTGTAAAAGGATTGTCCTTTTCATTTTCATAGATGCTTATCACGACGTGATCGTCACCAGTGCCACTTACTTCTAAATTCATTTGCTCTTTCAAATTGTCTTTTCCCTCGGCACCCGAGTTTGCTCCAGTTTCGTTGTCAGAAGGTTTCGAGTTATTTAAAGTATGTTCTTTATTCTCGACTTTTGCTGGTTCAGAGCTATCACCGGTAACATCCAAAAACATGTGTAAATCGTCTTCATTACCTTTGGCCCCGTTTGTCTCAGTCGGCATGAGTACCATTGAATCAAAAGCAACGGTAAGACTGTCTGATAAATTTGCTTTATGGTCTATGAGAATCAGATATTTGTCACCATTCTTTCCTAGAACGTTTTCGTTGCAACTATAGTCAACGGATAAAATCATTCCTTCTGTATATCCTGTGGCTGCCCCAAATTTGTGAACCATTCGCCCTATTAATTCTGAAGGCATATCTGCAGATACAGTAACTTCAGATACGCGTATATGTTTTTGGTCACTTTCTATTATCTGTTTACAAAGTTCTACATATGATGAGTGCACGTGCAATGCCGCTATGTCTACAAGTGGCAGTGCGCATCCGCCCGTTGTGCATTTCTTAAATGTATTACTGAAAGTTATGTCCGAGCCATCTAAATACACCACTCCATAGGGACCGATAACATGACCACATGTTAAAGCAAATATTTTGTTTTGAAATACAAAGTATCCTCCTAACGTACCAGAGGTGTATCCTTTTCCCTTGTTTTGACTTTTTAGGTTAACACCTGGAGATTTTAAAGTTACACCTGGTTCGGCATTCAAACATTTGCTTGGTTTGCAATCTACATATCTTACAGAATATGGGTAAACATATTTGTGCTGCATAAGATAAGAGTGAATTGTGTGTTTAAAGCTGCGATAAAATTCCTCTGTTAATTCCTTTTCAGTTTTATGTCCTTTCTTCACTTTGCCTTTAATAGACAATGACTTTTTTCCGTCATCCTGTTTACCTGGAAGTTTTGTTTGAGAATAACTTGCGGTCCCTTCATTTTCTGATTCTATTATGTTATCGGAAGACATATTGCCCTCTTGCTTCATTGTTAAAGATATTTCTAGATGCCGGTCAGGAATTTTCAAATTTTGATTTTCTCTTTGATCATCTGATGAAACATTTTCATTTTGTTTAAATGTATCAACTCGATCTGCCTCAAATGCAATACTTCTTTGACTCACTGCGCCTTCCAATGGGTTACCATGCTTATCTTTGTTTGCAAAATTTTCATCTTTGATTTGTTGTTGTGACATATTCTCTTTAGCAGATGTTCTTGTTAAATTGTCCGTTATCTCAGGCGATGCAACAATAGCAACTTCACTAATTGTATTTTCAGTGCTCTGAGCTTCGGTGTTGTTTGTTTGTTTTTCAGTGTTTTGTGCTGTTATCTTTTTTAAAACATCTCTGGTTTTGGCCTCTTCAAATTTCTGTCTGTCAACATGTATCTCCAATTTTCCAAAAATAGTGCCTAAGCCATATATTCCTTCAATTCTGAAAAAGAAATTCTTTAAAACATAACTTTTACATGTAACAATACAATCCAAAGTAAAATTTAAGATCGCATAAATGTACAACATAATCACCGTCTGGAATAAACCGTGAATTAGCATTTTTCATTCAAATACGTTTTATGGCATAGCAAGTGCTCATAGATATATTACTGTGTGTTTTTCCGGGTGGTGAATTTCGAATAACAACAGTACACTCAACCAAAGTTTTAACTGGTCACATTTTACGGTAAACATAGACTTATGTATCTGAAATTATTTGAAAACGAAAGTCTTTGATCAGTTACTTTAAACTTAAAACTTTGCTGTAATTAATTATATAGTTCTTTGAAGGTCGTTGAGCACGATACTTATATTTGTGTAAATATTGAGTTGCGCTCAACCCGGGGCTAGTCGGCGTGAACAGTTAAATGCCCTGCCGTAACTGCTCATAAACAGTTCAATCTAAACGAGCCTCAGTATTATTTGTCGTAAAAACAAATCAATAAACATTCAAAAGAAAGTAAATAATTGATTTCAGGACAAAACTTAGAAAGTAGAAGCTGGAAGACGTGGTAAACAAATGCAATAGATAACCAATTAGAATTTCGGGGGAGTGTATATATAGCGTAACTTAAATTCCACTTACTTGAGCAAGTCTTTGCGTAGGCATGTTTCTACGTTGGTAGCATGATTATGTTCAGTAACTTTTGCTTTAACATCCGTAACGACCGTCTGCTTCAAATATCCACAAAGTTCAAAGTTCATCCTTTTCATAACCATTGCTAATTTCTTGAAGATTTCAAACGTCTCTTCAACTTTTTTGAAAAACGTTTCTAAGTCTGATTGTAAGTGATACAAGACGAAATCGAAACTCTTGTTTCTCTTAAATAAATCTGACATTTCTTTTTCACATCGCTTTCTAAAATGATAACGTGTATTCTTAGAGATATGTTTCACAAACGCTTCTTCAAAGTCGACTTGGCATAGTAAAGAATTGCACATCCATGCCGGTAAACAGTACTTCTTTGACAATGCATCAATAGAAGAGCATCTCATTACTCGAGCCAGTGCCCCTAACGCAACAGCTGGATCAATTTTTCCGGTGTCTGTTTGAACATCGTGGTCCGCCGGTTTGTATGCTTCCTTACTGGCAGCATGCGTCGCTCCTTTATTGGTCTTTGCCGTATATTGTTTTTCCGCCCTATTTTGCTCTACAATGGGAACGATCTGGCGTTGACTTTCTTGTCTAATATTTCCGTATATGTCTTGGTAAATATAATCAGAACGCAAGAACTGCAGTACAGCCGTCTTAAGAGTTTCCGACTTCAACACATCATCTTCAGGTTCAAGATAAAATTGGTTAGAAATTGGCTCAAACTGCTGTAAAAACACGTACATTTTATGAAGCCCTTGGACGATGATATTTTCAAGCCGATAAGAAATATTTTCTTTGAGTTCTTCACAACTCATTGCGATGCATCCAAGCTGAAACCTTGGCTTAGCTCGATCTTCACATGTTGCACGTTCATTTTCACTTACTTTGTGTTCAGTATTACTCTTGATAAGAATGAACTGTTCAACATCTTGTTCATCCGTAGTTTCTTGTAAAATTTGATCAATAGCTTCCTGGGAATGAAAAATTCTAGTTGAAAATATAATGAAAAACTAGAAGTTCAGTTTTGAAATGTCGTTAAAAAAAATACAACGATTTTTAAATAACTGGGTATACATCTAAGATAAGATACTGTTTACATATACGAGTATTATATTTATAGTGGTAGGGTTAGTAAGACATAGAGGATATTTGTTTTTACCAGTATAAGATAGAAATATATTTCACCGAGTGAGCTCCGGAATTCGTGAAAATACATAATTCCGGAGTTCACGAGTGAAATATATTTCTTTCTTCACTGGTAAAAAACAAATTTTCTTTTTATTTTATGCTTTTAGTGCAAAATTTGCGTGATTTTGACAGAAAAGTTGTGAAAATGGCGCCAAAGCCGCTTGTTTATGACGTGACGTCATGACGTAAAATATTCAAATTTGAGCCCGTTTTCTAAACGTTCACATTTGGTATGTTATATGCGTTTGGGTACGAACGTGAAAAAAATCAGTGAAAATAAAAATGGTATTCCACTGTTTGAAAACAGTTTGAAAACAGTGAAATACCACTTTTATTTCACCGGGAAAATTCTATATTTCACTGAAAAGCATAAAATAATGTGATCTACTAATAATAAGCAGCATTCCTGTAATGTATATTGACTATTAAGACCATCTTTGGGACTGGATAAAAGTGGTGAGATGGTCTTTATTTTGGGGTGGAAATTAGGGCAAACTGTAAAAGTGAACACAAAAATATTGTCTTATTATTGCGGTTTTCTCAATTTCGGGATGGTCTTAATGGATCTATAGTTGCGGCTATGTATGTACCTGTAGTTCTTTTGCATTTTCAATGTGCATCAGCTTGCAGTAAATGCGCACATGCAGACCAGGTGGTTTTTCTTTCTGCGGGATGGTTATAAATTCTTTTTCCTTCAAAAACTGATGTGTTTGAAGATCTTCATCTCCAATTATCTCTATTTCCACGCCATTTTCAAATCTTCTTGTAATATCACCTAGTTCATTGATTAATGCTTTGTTTCTAAAGCATTCCGGAAGAGAACCTGCGTCAAAGTAAATCAAATAATTTGGTTGTATTAGGCTATATAAAATACTTAGTAATTTGCTCACGCAAAACCTTGCATTTGTTAGAAAAATGTGTCAAAATTTGATGTTCAAGAAAGTGTAGTAGAAATAGAGGATAAAGAGAATCTATCATTGGTATTCGGCGAAGATCAAGGTATCTCAACCCGAGGGTAATGCTTTCCAGACGGAAACGAGGCTGTGCCGAGTTTCCGTCTGGAAAGCATTGCCCGAGGGTTGGGATACCGCGATCTTCGCCGAATACCAATGATTGATTATTTTTCTCACTTACTTCTTGAAGATTTAAACAAAGTTCTTTAAAATTAAAAAAAAAACGCAAACTTTTAGAGAACTATTTCTTTTGCGTAACTTCCAGTAGGAACGGTAAATCAGCCACGAATACAAAGTCCCAGTCAAAGTTTATCAACCCTAACATGTAGGCCTTCAACAATATCGTTACAAATAAAAGAAAGGAAAAGAATCGTTTTTTCATTGAATGAAAACAGCTGGTTTATCCTTTGAAAACGGATCTGCGATTTTTAAGGTTATTCGTGATTTCGTCACAATTCAAAAAAATTGAATTGTACATACCAGTTGAAATATCTCGATTAAACAGCAGTATATTTTCTATTTTATTCTCCATTCACTTTCTTCATAGATCCTGATGTTTAACGAAGCTCGCAACAGCGGTATAAGAATGAAACACTCTAAAAAAATTAGCATTTTCGACTCATACCACGATAAACACTTCAAAGTTCCAGCGTTGAGAATTTAGCAACCTCCGAGTGGATACTTTCCAAATGATTTTTGAAATAAATCCTGATAAAACAAAATCAACAGCTTGCTCTGTTTGAAAAAGTAAACATTCGTTTAATTACGTCACATAATGAACTTAAATGACGTAGTAATAAGCATCATGACGTAGGCTAAATCAATAATGAAAGTGCTCAATTAATACGGTGCGCAATAATACGAAAGTACGCGAGCACGCGGAGTGTTAGATAAGGCCATGCGAGATAAGGAAATCTCACACGGCTAAAAAT
Organism: Corbicula japonica; assembly: GCA_038501625.1. Taxonomy (NCBI): domain Eukaryota; kingdom Metazoa; phylum Mollusca; class Bivalvia; order Venerida; family Cyrenidae; genus Corbicula; species Corbicula japonica. The sequence continues at coordinate 11,466,010 of JAZAYU010000005.1, forward strand.
AGAGATTTTTCTGTCTAGTAAGTGAGAAATTTGTTTTTATCAGTGTAAGATAGAAATATATTTCACCGAGTGAGCTCCGGAATTCGTATTTTCATAAGTGGCGAAGCCACGAGTGAAAATACATAATTCCGGAGTTCACGAGTGAAATATATTTCTATCTTTCACTGGTAAAAACAAATTGTCTGTTTATTGTATGCTTTTAGTGCAAAATTTGAGTACATTTGACAGAAAAGTTGCAAGAAATGGCTCCAAAACCGCTTGTTTGTGACGTGACGTCATGACGTCAAATATACAAATTTGAGGCCGTTTTCTAAACGTTCTTATTTGGTATGTTATGTGCGTTTGGGTACCAACGTGAAAAAATCTGTGAAAATAAAAAAATTATATTCCACTGTTTGAAAACAGTGAAATACCACTTTTATTTCACCGGGAAAAGTCTATAATTCACTGAAAAGCATAAAATAAACTACAATCCTCTTAGTACAACATAAAAAACATTTCATAACCATGATTATTTGGGAAAACCCTTAAAACACCTTTAGTCTGAAAATTTTGTTTTTAACCTTTCTATTTCTTTAACTTTGTCACATCCTTTGAGACCAATAAATGCACTTACTTGCGGCGTGGGCAGAAAAAGCATTTCGATTACTAACCATGAACTGGCTCTATCAAACCGAGCCTTCAATATTTCCATATTTGTCGTGTTCGGTGGCTTTCAAAGTTCCCTTTTCATCTTTTTTTATAATGTACTATTAAAACTGCAGCCTTAAGAATACTAATTGCATATACATATGTATCATATTTAGAATTCATTTACCAAATCATTGACGCTGTAAGATGTTGTGTTGCTTTGGTATCATTTTATTTCAATTATGTTTATTTTTCTTTTATTTTGCACTCGGACAAGTCTTCGAAATTCAACTTTTTGAGAAAAATCGTTTTAAAGTTTAAGCAGTACCCCACCCAATGAGTATGTTTGCCTCCCCTTAATGCTTAAATGCATGGTCTGGTAAAAATACAGCATTCTGTGACGTAAATATTAATCCGGTAAAAACATAGATCCAGAGTGTGAAGTTGGTAAATAATGCCGTCGAATAAGATATCTTTCGTTATATATTCATGAAATTAGATGGTCAAAATTAACTCTTTCGCTCTTATTTATTTTCAAAATCACCCCAATCATTTTTGCATGTTGGATCATTCATGAGAAAAATGTATTGTAATCGAAGCCAACAAAGAGGCTTGAGCATGTAATAATAAATACAAATTAATTACATATGTTTCATATAAGAATGGGCAAAGCGACACAAGTCGAAATTCTCTAATTTATCACAAACCTTCTACTTTATGAAATCTTGCAAGAACGTCTCTTAAGCGGTTATGAAAATTATAAACCCGGGGGTAAATTTTCAAAGAACCAAATGCGTGGCGATTTCGAATTAAGTCCACCATCTGAAATAAAGCATGGTTATATAAGTAAGAAATAAAACCAAGCTCACATATATACCTATCTAGTATATGCTTAATAAAAAATGTTTTACAGAAATAAAAATAAATTACAATTAAAAAAAACAACAACATGAATACAGATGAAAGTTTGTTCTATTGCAATATAACAAATAATTACTCAATGTTTACGTTTCTGAAGCTAAAGCAAAGAAGACTTCTTTCAAATAAAATGAACTCCTTCTTTTATTAAGAGAGAGGAAGTGTTTGTGGGACATTCAGGTAGATGGCATCAATTTGTTTGTTGGTATCAATTTACCAAGGACACTTGTGCATGTATATTCCTAAGAACCTGGTGGAAGTAATATAGGGTGTTTGCATACTGGAGCCATGTTACGTGTATAACCAGGCCTTGGACGATTGTAATAAAGGTTATACAAACTGGGTTTCTAACGTCAAAAAAAAAACACTTTTAAATGACTATGGTTTTACATATGTATTTGATAATCCCAATACTGTACAAGCTAGTGCATTTATAAGTGAATTTAAGAATAGAATTATAGACACCTTTAACAAGAATGGAATGGAAATATTAGTAATAGTTCAGTTCTCGATATGTATAAACTATTCAAATCATCTTTCGAATACGAACGATATTTAGACTTAGTACCAAAGAATTTAAGACTATATTTTGTTAAATTGAGGGTTTCTGCGCACTCTTTGAGAATACAAACGGGAAGATATGCACGCAATAATATACCTCGAAATGAACGTTATTGCTTATGTTGTAATGTTAGAGACATAGAGGATGAATACCATTTTATTTGTATGTGTCGATGTTATCTCCAACTAAGAAAAAAATATCTAAAACGTTATTACTATGTTAATCCATCTGTATTTAAATTTCATGAACTATTGACTTCATCCGATAAGAATGAGATTGTTAGTCTTTGTAAATATATGAAAGAAGCTTTTGCTGTACGAAATTCAATTATTAATAACTTGTTATGATTATTTATGTAAGTGTTTATGTTTCTCATTGCCTGTGATAACCAAGTAATATTAGAAAATTGCTTAATCCTAAGACTTTAACATTTAGATTATATATATCAACTGCTGATACATTGTAAAATAGTATCCAAGTATGATTAGACACGTGACATGAACATATTTATATCTATGTATGTGTTTAGACGATGTACTGATGTATAAGTCTTAATAAAATGTCTGTTCTGTTCTGTTCTGTTAAAATCACATGTAGTTATGTAGTTGTGGTCACATTGCAAGTTCTCCTTTTATATTTATTTATCTGATTTTGATATCTTATGTTTACTAGTAATTTTTTAAACTTATGAACGAACGCAAGGATGTGCTCGCAGATATTGACCATTGATTCTATAAAAATTTGACAGAAAAAAGTCGATCTTAGACATAGGAGTGTTTTATTATCAGTTCATTCTCCAAAATGACTCGACGGAAACCAGATTGATGAGACGGGTCTCGCTGTTCAACTTGGCCCTAAGAACATAAAGAACCAGTTTTAAGTACATAAATGAACCCACGCTTGTGGGAAGTAGAAAATTAAAAGCTATTCCTTATGATAGGAGATAATTTTTTACATTTAACAACAACAACAACAACAACAATAATAATAATAATCATAATAAAGCAACGAATGTAATACTATTAATCTTACTTTTTTGACTTTTGGTTTCGGATTTAATAAAATCCCGTTATCTAACTAAAACTATTTGTCATGCGAACTGAATCAGTTGAATACAACTATATATTTAGTTTAGATTAAGTACAGTGATTAAGGTGCTATGGCATTTACCATTGCAATGTCATTGATAAAAAAGAAAATTATCAAAATCTCTCTAACGGCAAAATGCAGTTAAATATATGTTTTATATATATACGCTAAGAAACGTTATCTAGAACAGTAAAGTAAAATAGTTAGACCTAAAATTCCCTAAAATCCTATTTGCAATTTATCACAAAAACGAAGCAACACTAAACATCTATTTACATGGGAAATGATTTACTTACAACATGATCTAAGTTTCTTTGTAAACAATCCAATGTAAGGTTCAAATGTAAACAACGTGAGTAATTTGTAAAAGTGTCTTCAACTTCCTGGTCGCAAAAATGAATGAGAAGGCAATAAAATGTTGATTTATGTCTTCATAGTTGAAAGTTCTATACAAGGCCTTAGATATCGTTGTCAGTATCATCTCACTCATGCTAGCATTTGAATTTTTGTTTTTTGTTGCTTTGTTTTTGTGTAAATTTCAAATAGAACTTTATGGATATTTTAGGTACAACTATTTTTGTTTGCTGTTCTAACTTTTCTTAACCGTATGTTAAATAATCACACACTTATAGATTTGATTTGTACAATGTTTGTTGTTTTCTTTCTTTGTCTATGACATAGCCATAACGAACGGAACAATGCCTTCACCGATGTGTTCACGTTGCAGTTGACTACGTTTTCAAACCTCTCTCTGACTTTTTTATAAATATTGATTTACATATCGGAAAAAATGTAAGAAACTAGAATGCCAAAATGTGTAGCTTTCTATTTTAATGAGCAATTTTTAAACGTATATTAAACAGGATCACAGCTTTAATTGATAATTATAATTACAATTATATAAGAAATCACAAGTTAAAAACTTACTTTTCATTTCTAGTTTCGAAACGGACGAAAAAAACACAACAAAAATCTAAATATAACTAAGAGTCATCCGCATTATAAAAGTCGGGTACAGTGACATTAGCATTGTTATCGCTTAAAATAAATTGTAGTGTAAAAAACGTATGTTATTGTGCGCATTTACAAACACAGATAAGTCATGTCGAGCGAATTTCAACATACTATCAAACGTTTACTGTTTTATGAAATCTGTTTAACCTTTCATTAACATTTTACCATAAAAAGTGCGTATTCGAAAATGCTGATATTTCTTACTGAAAGAAATGAAGTCAAAAAAGTACCGTCGCTCGAAAACGTAAGTGGTAGTAATTTTTTTCGAAAAAATTAAGTGTTATGTTTCACTTATAACCCTTGAACTGCCAACTGACCCGCACCCCTCCGCTTGGGGGGATTTAAAAGTGTATATACTCGTAAAAGTAAAGCATTTAGCGAATTGGGAGAAGGTTCGCGACGGCCTAATATTGACCTAAAATATTTAACTTTTTATGTGTCGTTACATACGTAAAATTTTAATGCGTTCAGATACATTAATGATTATACTTTTGATATACAGTTTTATATCGACAGCGGTTGGATAACGGGTCAGCAAAACTGCTTAAAATGTCGCAAATGTGCAAAAAATAATATTTTGTCCATTTTCAGGGCATATTTAGTGGATTTCAATATGGGCACACTTCTCGGTCAAAACCAAAGTTTGGCCATGAATTCAGCATGCGTTAATACAAATAAAACGTTTCAAATTATTTTGGTCTAGGCCTGTGCCCAATATGAAAATCACTGTAATATGTTGAAAATTTAAAAATGTTTAGAATCATTTTTAAATTTTGACATTTATTTTTCGATTTGGGATTCTTATCTGTCAAAAAATACACCTATTATAAATTATAAACAGCAGACATTCTGTGATGTAAATGCAATTTGAAAATTTTAACCACTTAAACTTTCGTGTATCTACACCTTTGCTTGCGCTAGCAGCAGCGGGGCGATTTCCATTAACGTTTGGTTGACTATGTTTCGTTTGCAAATAAGCTGCATAAAAAAATGTTCTCTTGCATTGACATATAGCTCATGATTTCATTTTGCAAAATATGTAAGCCCTCAGTGAGACAGTTCAAAAATACGACAAGAAATACATATAGAGTTAGACACACTTTGATGGCCATTTCCAGAAAGCACTGCCACCTCACACAGCCAAAACAGAGAGAAAAGAGAGCATGGGTTCATGATATGATCAGTTTCAAAAAAAAGAGATAACAAACAATTACATAAAATTAGAACCAAAGTGGTTAACCCCTTGGAACGGTCTGTAATCATTTTTCTCAGGTGGATTAAACAAGGTTATGTGCACCAGCCTCAGAATTGCCCATACAGGTTCTCGTGTAAATAAACTAGTACACGTTATCTTGATGTTTAACTCCAACCCACCCATTCACTCAGCAGGTGCAATAGTCTCAATAATTGACTGCAAGCACAGACCCATTATCATACTGACTTTTTACAGATGTCTGTCCTTTACGAAGGGCGAAGATCGCATATATAGGAAAGCCCTTGTCGCGCACAAATAGTTGTGCTACAGGTGCAATAGACCGCAAGCATAAAACGTAAGTAGCTAGTGGAATCGTAAAGTGGGAAAGGTTGTACTCAGTGGCCTAATTGAGCCCTGAGCACATAGAGTAGTCAGAAATAACACGATGGTAGGAACGAATGAAACTGATTGATAGTTTACGTTCTTTATTTGGTGTTTCCTATAAACCTTCATAAAATCTGAAAACTCTGCCACCATCATGCAAAAAGAGAGGTCAGCTGTATGTGGATAAATCACCAAACATGCAGAGCGTAGATTTAACGCCTTTATATCCAGTGTACGGTCTCATACCGTCAGTTTGATTGAGCCTGTTTGTGAGCAGTAATGGAAATTCGTATTACTGCCCACATCGCCTAGCCCCGGATTGAGCGCAACTCAATATTTATAAACGTAGAGTGATCGGTTGAGAATATGGCAAAAACATTAAAACGAATGGTTATTCGGTCACTATGGCGTACATTTACCAAAATGTTTGTTTAGGTACTTACTGTGATGTCACTAACAATTTTACTTCCGGAAATTTCCGGAAATGTGTTGGTTACATTCTGCATTTTTGCTCGACAATGCTATTAGCCTTTTATTTTGTATGTTTTTGTGTGCTTTTGCATGCAACATTGTCGTGTTGATGTGTGGTTTATGCTATGTTCTTACAAGAACATGTTCGGGTAACTGTGAGGTTGTTGCAGTGTAATAGTCAATCTGGGACATTTCGCTAAATAGTTTCCATTTCGCGCAAAGTGCGGAGTCGAACCGAGGGAAAATAATGGCGCTCAAAAATTATAGTAAACAAAGTAGTGTAAAGGTTTTGCAGCTTTCATATGAATTACATGTACGAATATTTATTCACATGCATGCATTAAAATATTTTGGCTAAAATATATCACATATTGACATAATACATGCATGCAGGGCTCTGAATGACTTACTGTACGACTAAGGACGTTATCGCCTAGTCTCAATGCAAGCACAGACCCATTATCATGCTGACTTTTTACAGATGTCTGTCCTTCACGTCTCAACCAAAATAGACCAAAACTGTGGTGGAAATCGGCGAGGGTTAAGATTTTTAAGAACCCGAGTTTTACTGTTTTTTTCCTTAAAATCTGTACACAAGGGTCGGTATAAAACGCAGACAATATAGACTATAGAAGGTTGCAGACAATATAAACAAAGAAGGGGTGTGAAAAACGCAGACAATATAGACAATGAAGGAAACTAGAAAACGCAGACAACATAAAATAAATACAAAATCTTTTTGTTGTTTAAATTAATAATATTTGAAGCTAGAAAATAGAGAAAAGGCTTTTATTATTGATAAATTTAAGTGATTATGTTAAATTAATCTAATAGTTTTCATTCACTAGGGTAAGGTAATAATTAACTCAAATGGTAATAATGACAATTTTTTTATGAATGATTTTAGTGTGATCAAATTATGAATTAGTTTGATTGATGTTAGAACAAACAGCTTTTGTTTAAATTTAGCAACTTATTTATCAAAGAAGTAAACAAAAAGGGAAGAAAATTTATGAAGTAAGGTAATAATTAACTGGTAATAATGACAATCTTGTGATGATTGATTATGAATAAAAGTGTGATCAAATTATGATTAAATTTGGTAGATCTTCGGTATAGTTTTCTAAACAGGTAAAGATATCGAAAATCGGACATTTATAGGGTACTTGATTATTGCATAGTAATGGATGATTTTTGTTCATAAATATTTTTAGTTTTTTTGTTGGATCGTAAAACAAGCGTCCTACTATTAGAAAAAAACCTTCATGTAGAAAAAGCGTAAATATTTAAATCCTCTCCCCCTGTAACTTGTCGATAATAGTCATGTATAACTTTCGTTGCATCTTTCTATTGCTTTCTTACCAACCGTAAGACCTTTTCTTTGTATTATGTAATATACTGTGTTATATTGCCCTTATTGTATGTTACCATACTTCGGTGTAAATAAAAGATCTGTTCTGTTCTGTTCTACTAAACACTGAAATGCCATGCACATTTAATTATTTATTTCATATGCTTGTTTGAGAGTATTTTGTTATAGCTGTACTTTTACGTTATTACTACTAATTAATTTATATAAATAATTATTAAAACATTGCAAACACTTTATATTAAAATGTAAAAGTCCAGCTACATTCAGGCCACACCACGTGGAGGCACTCTTGCTGTGGCACTTTTTTTTTTGGAAATCACCAAAGTTTCTAAAGATGGAAATTTAGTCATACTTGTTGTTTGTTTTTTATTTTGGAAATTTTATTATCCTAAATAACGTGATTAATAAATGTGTCGCAAATGCAATTGCAAAAAGGCCACAATCTACACTGTTTGATTGTTTTTTGGAGCTTGGAACAATAATAGAAATTGATTTTAAGTTTTAAGTTCACTTTGCCTGTGACATTGCCGATCAGTAATCTTTAATTTAGTTAATTAACAGCACTTTTACATGCATATATCATGATAATAAATTAATCAAAATAATTATCATTATTGATTAACTATAATTATGATTGTTGCATTTTTTTCACAAGAAGAACAAATCACCGGGAATCGATAAAATGAACATTGAACATAATATTTCAGTATATGATTTTATTTCTTCATTCTTGTTAAAACTATATAATATAATGTTTCGAAACTGTGATTACTCTACGTATTTTGGTTAAATTACACCCAAATATTTAATTCTTAAGAAAGGTTAGAGTTTATTATCATATATTAAGAAACAATGTTTTATTTAAACTGATATATCGTTGTTATGGCTAAAGCTTTAACAAAAAAGAATTTCTCAAGCATATCTGTCGTCTAATTAACTTGTGCTAATTGAATAATTCAGACAATATCCATATAGTTTTGACTCCTCCCACACTGAATGACAACACCCCAACTGTCAGATTAAGCTGTCATAGATTATCCAATGGAGTTAGGTAACATGACATGGGACACAAGCTTATAAATAAACAGTAGTGAATTGGAAAGTATAGTATGCAAGCCCCCTTCTAATTATCATGTCACAGAGGATATGCAAGTTTAGATCAAAATCAAAGATTCTGCAGATCTCGTAGTTTTAAGTGTTTTAGGAAATAGACATTTTAGGAATAATATTAAGCAAAATATTTCTGTCATTGGCATAAAAATAAAATCCATCAAAATTTGAAACAATGTTATCTAATTTGCCAAACGGATAAGAGAATAAGCTAAAATAATAATTACAGAATATACTGCATTTAATATTTTACTTATGTTTAGTAGGATACCCATCACAGTGTCAAAAGGCCAATACCCCAGTGTCTGCATTGTCCAGAATCATTAGACCCTATCAATAGTATACTGATCAATGGTGTCAGAGATAATTAGCGAATAAACAAGGGATTATATTGGTAACCTAATTGCTGCCACCATCAAGATAATCTAGAATTTGCCTTGTAGTATTTCAATACTTTACTTTTCTTTAATGAATAATTTTCCAAAATTAACTATACAGCAAATGCCAAAAAAATTTATAGTGAGAATTATTTTAAGTATAATGTTGTTTTTGTTGTTTTTTTTATATTCTAGTTTTGTTATACAGAGTTGCAAAATGTTGTTACTAATTGATTTAAAAGTATTTGATATCATAATGTAAGGCAATTGAGTGCTTTTTTACATAAATAATCTTGTTCCTATTCTAGAAAATCATATTATTAATACTTAATTAATACCAAATTACCATTATTACAACTTGTCATGGTCATGCATTACCCACTGCTATTTCGTTTATGTAAAAATTCAACGTTAATAATATAGATCTATTATAATATACATTTGATATGAATTGTTAAAACACTCAAAATATAACATCGTCCGTGATTTCATCGATTTTATTTAATTAATTTTATCAATGTATTTTAGCTAATATTCGATGATTTAATAGAATATTCGCCACCTGGATAACTTTATTTCAAAAGAAAAAATATTTAACAGAACATAAAAAAAATCAGTGTCAATCTTTAAATCTACATAATTATATATATAAGGGGAATACAGATAAAGTCATGGAGCTTGTTACAAACACTATCTGTACTAAACTGGAATATTCACTTCTTACATAACCAAATTATAAATATTACTTAATGAATAAAATGCAAAATGAAATGGTTAAATTCTTACCAATTTTCTCATGTTGTCTTTGAAGTATTTTGTAACAAACATTGCTTTTTATCTTACTGCAATTTTGAACTGATAATTTTTGTCCCAATTGTTATTTACCTCTTTAAAAAAATAATTCGCTTTTTTCAAGACTTCTTGTTTCACAAAAAATTTCAGTTAAACAATACCCAAGATCAATCAAACTTAATCATAATTTGATCACACTTTTATTCATAATCAATCATCAAAATTACTGTCATTATAACCAGTTAATTATTACCTTACTACAATTTTCTTCTCTTTTGTTTACTTTTTTGATAAATAAGTTGCTAAATTTCAACAAAAGCTGTTTGTTCTAAGAGCAATCAAACTAATTCATTATTTGATCACACTAAAACCATTCATAAAAAATATTGTAATTATTACCATTTAAAAATTACCTTACCCTAGTGAATGAAAACTATTAGATTAATTTAACATATCACTTAAATTTATCATTAATAAAAGCTCTTTCTCTGTTTTCTACAGCTTCAAATATCATTAATTTAAAGAACAAAAACATTTTGTATTTATTTTATGTTGTCTGCGTTTTCTAGTTTCCTTCATTATCTATGTTGTCTGCGTTTTTCAACGCCCTTCTTTGCCTATATTGTCTGCAGCCTTCTATTTTCTATATCGTCTGCGTTTTATTCTGTGCCTGTACACAAGCATGTTCACTTATTGTTTTAAAACACATCTGCGATCAAAATAAATACTAAAATATTATATTTTGTGAAATATTTCTGTTAAACCCATTACCGTTTTATCGCCGTCTCAGGTTTACATTGCCATGCGGGGCGGAGCTTCGATCCAACACGCTAACGAATGAAATTAAGATCTTTCTTCAAAATAATTATGTACAGTAAAGGAGGGTGTACGCGGTAAATATATTCCAAACGTGAAATTTATGTATGATTTCTTGCGTGTTTATTAAGCAGAAAGAAGTTGCAACTGATTTATAGTTTCATTTACGTTATATTAACGATTTAGTTCTAAACCGGCATTCTGGTTACAAAATACAGCTTTAATAAAGAAAGAAATAATCTGACAGGGGTGGAGATGGTAGGCTGTGATCGGTGTTTTTCTTGTGCATTATGATGATATGAACAAGCCTGTATTTTCGTTTATCAACAATAAAAACTACAACAAACTCAGAGCATTTTTAATAAAGTATATACAACAGTGATCAAAACTTTCAAGACTGTAATTCGTCATACAGTTTTATTTCTTTACTCTGACCAATTTGACTCTATAACTGCAAGTATTTACATGACAACATTTACAGCGCAATCCGTTTCGCCTTGTCCAACCTTTTTGACAACTTCTTAATTCTATTTGAAAATTTTGTGTAGTTTATTTTTGTCACTGACGAAACTTTAGGAAACGATTTGTGGTATCTTCCGCTAATATTTCTAGTCAGCTTTTTGTCTTTCAATAGAGTTGCGAAAAACTTCAGGTCTTCAAGCCTGTCATTATGTAACTGTTGCACAAGTTGTGCAGCTGTTTGTGTTTGTACTGGGAAAATGGACGCTAGAGATCGCTTATTGTTTTAAAAAAACGCTGAAACTATAGAACTTTATTACAAAAAACATCAGCTCTGACAAGATATTATGTGCAACAGTCGACAGAGTCATAACATGTGATACTTGTACTTGTTTAATGTTGTTTAATATCAATAATGTGCAGTGCCGGTAAATACATGTTCAAGTAAACGTTAAAAAATCTTTTGTATTAAAGGTTTATAAGTTATTAGTGAGTTTCTTTTTTTCTCATATTTTTGACAAAAAAAATCATAGTGTTTTTTGCAGGAAAGAAAATAAAGTATTTTGTAATTGACAAGAATTGATCAATCTTGACTAAAATGTGTAAACAGCGTTTAACGCTTACGCGCAGTACAGGTTATCATATAGTAGCGTTGTGTTTACATCAGCTGTCGATATCCAATATGGTAGAGCTAGGTAGATTTTACCATGTTAAATCAGTTTGAAAGTTTAACTGCCGATGTGAACAATTGCGTGAATGGATTTTCTTTATAGATGTCTCATCTGATGCAGAAAATTACAAGCTTTCTGTACATGTAAAAATTATGCAGGTAAAACCCAATTTTTTAGCCATAAATCGTGCCCAACAGATTTCGTTGGGCATTACATACGCAAAGAAGACAACTTTTCCACCACAGTTTTGGTCTATTTTGGTTTGTACTCTGAAGGGGGATATTGACCCAGCAAAAAAATAGCACAATATCCACCTTTTAGAGTACAATTATTTGGACTAGTTATCGCCTAGACAGTCTCAGACACATGTTTAGGGGTTCTTTTCTGGCCTCGTTTGTCAGAAGAGCTATATACTAAGATATAGTCCTAAAAGAGCTGAAGAGCCATACAATACAGCAAATAAACAGGCGATCTAAAGCACAACATTTAACAATCAGAACTCAAAATAGAGATTCTGCTTTTGAAAAAAATCCATTCCTCTACAACTGACAATCTAACAAATGTTGGATCTGATCAGTGGATGGTGGCCAGATAATATCGTACTGTTCGTACATAAGCTATAGTGGTTACTCCTATAACATTTTAGAAAGTCAACACAGGAAGCATGATTAGTAACACTATCTGCAATGGTCGAAAAATGATCTGAAGATGTCATTTCATTTTTTCAGTTAATATGAATGCAATACTATCCTGGTGTCATGTACTTAAGCTTTAAAACCAAAACAACTCTTTAAATTGAATGTTCATTTTGAATTCAATATTAGTATCATGAACATACATCTATCCTTATTTGATTAAAACTGCAATTATGAAAAAAATATCAAGAATGTTATTGTTGAGCAAGAACCAAACATGACAACCCCAAACGAGCTACTTTTGGTCTTCCACCACATATTTTGACAATCATAATGAAATCGCATTTCTAATTGTATAAAAGTAAGTTTATACACTCTTGCATCTGCTACAACAAAAGAACATGAACAATGTTATTTTAATCATATAGAATAGGTTTAAAACAAACAGTGCGTCAAAATATATGGTGCGTCAAAATATGTGGTGCAACGATAGATAAAATACACCAATCTTTAGAAAAATATGTCTTGAGCAGTGTGTCAACACTTTCAATGGTTTTAAACACCGTGTAGACATTGCACAATATACAATCTTAAAGAAGTTTTTTTCTGTGACCATTTTTACCAGAATTATAGCCCTTTATTACAAATGTTATAGCAGTGGGGGCATCAGTGTCCGAGGACACTTCTAGTTTTCTAAGTTTGCACTGAACAGCGAAAATTGTGTATATTTACATTACTTGTATGGTGTAGACAGTTGTGTATTTGAGTAACATAAACATTTACAACATGAAGGAAACATGAAGCATTCTGTATTAGAGGTTGTGTTACTTGTTTATAATGGTTTGTAGTTTGCTGGCCCATTTTGCAGAATATGTACATTTCTTTTACTCTGCTTTTAAAGATTATTCCTGTCAATAGTGAATAATGGATAAACTTCAGTTGCAATAATCTCTTGCTTTTTACTATGTAAGTATGTAGTTTATTAATTTAAGTTTTAGTATATTATGTGATATTTTTGTTACCTTGTCACTAGTCAAATATGACAATTATCTTAGAAGTATTGGTTCTGGGCTTTTTTGACTATTTCAGGAATATGACTCGTACCCCTGGAATACGGAAATTTCACATTGTTTTGCCAGAAATTGGGATTTATTTTGCATCATTGTTGAATAAAAAGTTTTACATATATTTAATATTCTCAATAAGTCCTGAATTAAACAAAAGGATGATGCCTGATTTACTAAAAAAATATAATATTTTATTAATGAAATGACACAGTTAACTCACATGTTTTGTCAGTATTTTTTGTATTAATTCATATTAGGAATTTTTTTTACTAATTGGGAAAAAAAGTATATTTGTTTTGCCATTGGGAACATGGCCGAATATTGGCAATTAAATTGACTGAAAAAACCCCTGTGGTTAAATCTTTTAAGATTTGCTTTCTTATTTTAAATAGTTTAATATTTCACTGAACATAAAACTACAGATGTACAGATAGATGTATAAAGTGATCGCCATTTCAGCTAATCAGATGCTTGAAATTTGAGACTGGTTTCCAGGGTCTTTCAAAAAGTAAAATACATTAAAATACAAAGTTGAACATAGGCTCAGAATCAGATATCATAGGCAGAGTAGTACAAAACAGTTGGAGCTGTATATGAAAAAAAGAAAGCAGATACAACTGTTTTGCACACAATGCATTATAAGATGGCCCTGTAGTGTGTGTTGCAAGTCCACCTGCCTCTGGCTCTCTACCACACAGATAAAAAAGCCAGCAAGCCTACGTTCAACTTTGTATTTTAATGTATTTTACTTTTTGAAAGACCCTCATTTTCTAAAAAGATATTTTAATACAGTATTTGAAGGTCACCTCACAGGAGTACTATGCACTTTTGAGCAGTATTGTGAAAAACTTAACAAGGAACTTTACCATGGATTATGGAGAACAATGTAAACTAGTTTGTCCCAGCTCATTTGTGACCCTCGAAAAGAGGCGATTTCTTTCTTATAACGCAACAAGTCTAAAAAATAATACCTGTTTTGTGAAATACAAAAAACACCTATGTTGCAAAATCCTGGATTTTTCTTTAAAACTTATATCAAGCTTAAAATCGCAAAATTTAAATTTCCTATGGCATGTTGCCATTGTTAACAGTATTGATCTCCATTTTGTGAGGTAATGCATGACGTCATCGCGATTGAAACAGAGCGGGGAACTTCTCAAACGTTATTTTGACTGTCAACATGTTCATATCATCCGGACTGACGAACAAGACAAAATACCTGATTTATTAAAACTTCTAATCTGATTTGCGATGTTTTGTTTTAATTTCTTAATCACTCTTGCAAAAAGCAATACAATCAGTTATATCGTAAGATAATAACAGACATATTTTTATGATGTACATGTACAACGGATGTACAAACACGAGGAATCATTTATAAGAGATCGTGGTGCTTCATATAATTATATAATTAAATATTTACTTAGTGGGTAGGCACTATTATGTATCAGATAATTAGGATGTTAACAAATGTATTTACTCGTGTATTAAATTATTAACGTCCGAATTTAAAAAAAAGTTACGTGTGGGGTTGTGAGAGGGGGCTCGGTACCGTAATTTTTCGGCTCGATGCTCAAACATCATTTTCGCAAAGTGTATGTTTTTTTTATCTCCAATAATTAAAGAAATATCCGCACAGCTTACGCGATTTTCAAGAGACCTTCATCTTGTGATTCGGAAATCGAAAAGAAAAATATGGTCTGATTGTTAATATTACTCGTAGGCGACGGCATTGACTGCCGTCGGACAATATGTTTTGAGGAATCTGACATACAGTATGTCAAAAACATATGACCGACACTCAAAATGCTGACAATAATATCAGATGCATGGATATTTGGCGGTAAAACACAAATGATCTGCTCGAAATGCACGCTGTTTGTTTACCTCTTACATCATAAACATATGATGTACAATCGAACTTTAACAATACGTCGGACGTGTGATATGAAAAAGTACGATTTGCACGAAATGCACGCCTGTTGCGCGCAGCTTGTGTAATTTTTTCACCGTGGGTGGTAAAATCTTTCTGTCTTTTTTTGTCTTATAAATATTTGAATGAATGACACACTCCTTTGAATTTCTCCATCACAGATCGAAAGTGTAGCTATCAACATTCGATTGTTAAACCTATATCACAACAATTGTACATCCTGTTTTGATAAACATTTTTATACCCCCACAAACGAAGTTTGAGGGGGTATATAGGAGTGAGCTTGTCGGTCGGTCGGTCGGTCGGATTCTTCGTTTCCAGATGATAACTCATGAAAGGCTTGACAGAATTAAATAATTTTTGGTACACAGGTATATCGTCGTAAGATACAGGTCAAGTTCGATTTTGGGGCTGGTGGGATCAGTGTCAAGGTCACTGTTACTAAAAATAGAAAAATGGTTTCCGGATGATAACTCATGAAACACTTCACAGATTTAATCCTTGTTTGGTAAATAGATGTAACATCACAAGATACAGGTCAAGTTCGACTTTGGGGCTGGTGGGGTCAATGTCAAGGTCAGTATTACTAAAAATAGAAAAAGGGTTTCCAGATAATAACTCATGAAAAACTTCACAGATTAAATCCTTTTTTGGTACATATATGTAATATCAGATGATACAGGTCGAGTTCGACTTTGGGGCCTGAGGGGTCAGTGTCAAGGTCACTGTAACTTAAAAAAGAAAAATTGTTTCTGGACTATAACTCATGAAATACTTCATAGATTTAATTATTTTTTGGGACACAGATGTAACATAACAAGATAAAGATTAGGTTTGACTTTGGGGCCTGTGGGTTCAAGGTCAAGGTCACTGTTATTTAAACTTCAAAACTTCGTTTCCACTCAGTAACTATAGCTTGGAATGAGATTCTTAAATGAAATTTGGTGTATTGATGGTTTTTGTGAAGATGACTTGGGATTCAAGGCCTGTGGGGTCAAGGTCACTGTTACTAAAAATAGAAAATAAACTGTATGCTCAATAACTTTGGTTCAGAATGAGATATTGTGATGAAAATTGCTATATAGGTAGTATCTGTGAAGACAAAACTTGGTATTGAAATTGGGCCTGATGGGGTCAAGGTCACTGTTAATTAAAAATGGTTTTTGGATGATTTCTCATAAACAATGTTTGGCACACAGTTCTTAGATAAAAGTTAGATAAAGGCCACTGTTACTAACATATTTAAACCATTTCTGCTCAATAAATTTAGAAGGAATGAGATATTGTGAAGAAACTTGCTGAATATGTGGCTACTGTGAAGACGACACATTGGATTGAAAGTGGGGCACATTATGCCATTGATTCGAAGCATTCCCAGTTCAATTATCAAGCATACATGTGGGGGTATTTAATCACTTTCAGTGATAATTCTAGTTTATTTAGAACTCGACGCATCCTTTTTGCATTAAAAAGGCTCTCAGTTTTCAATAAATAAATATAATTTACGATCTTTTACAATAGATTTCACCGGCAATGATCTCTGACCAGTAGATAGTTGTTGTTTTTAGTGCGCTTGTTGTTCATTTTGAGTTTCCAAGTTATTGCTCCGCACATGCAAAATACTGCATTTTATCATAATGTCTGGTCCAATAATAGGCCTACATGTTCATGCATTTAGCATTATTGCACTCTTGATGGTCTAAGTTATTGTTTGATGTTCCATAGTGTGACGGAAGTTGATACTTAAGTTTCTAAATTAAAATACAGTTTACGTCTCCGCCTAAGCATTTTAATCAGAAGAGAAAGAAAAATTCAATAACATTGTTTGTCCATTACATGTGTCAAAGTAAAACATACAGACAGATTAGGGCGTACCTAAAGCCCCGGTCACAACCCGCCATGCGTCTTTTTGTCCGTACGTGTTCTGCGGAGGTCACGTTCGCGGCGTTTTTGGGTCGGACGTGGCAAGGGCAGAGAGGAAGCACGTCACACTCACGGTTGCGCAAGGTGTGAGTATGTGCCCCGCACGCCACGTCTAGGGGTAAGCGGTTGCATGCATCGTATGTTGCGTAGGTGCTGACAATGTGCTTACAACGCAAGATCGCCGTACGATTTCTATGTTAACGTATGGAGGCAGTACTTACATGCGCTGCTCACGTACGGTGTTCTTACTCGCTCGCCCGTTGTAAGTGCCTGCAATGCGGTGAACGTGAGGACGACCTATCGAAACTCGATATATATTTTATATACCGCAGAGGTCCGTGCGTAGTAAGTGCGCAGCACGTACTTGCTCTCATAGGCCGGTATTCCATAGTTCCGTGATGCGTAATCCGTGGTGCGTCCCTGTCCGCGATTTTTCACTCACTAAAGATATTGCTGGGTATATTCCATACCTCCGTGTCCATTCTGCGTCCGCCAGAGTACTGTGTGCGTTTTGGAAAGTTGAACTGAGGAACCATGGACCACGCAAAGAGGTAGTGCATTATGCGCTTGTGGATGTCCAGGGCACGCACGTCACCCGCACTGGGGGGTGAATCCGTAGCCCGCCCGCAGCTCAAATGCAGAGAATGTTTTGCATGCACTAAATATTCTACGGCGTCTCTGCGTGCTCTCAAATCCGTACGTAGGCGGTAATCACCACGTACGGATCCCTGAATTTGGCCCACGTTTTTGCACATAGCACGTACTTGCAAGTACGGCGGGTTGTGACCAGTGCTTAAGGCCGGTATTCCAAAGTTCCATGATGCGTATTCCGTATCCGCGTCCACGATATCTCAAAAGATATCGTTGGGTATATTCCATACCTCCGCGTCCGTGTCTGCGTCTTGGAACGTACACGAAGGTATGGAATATACCCAACGATATCTTTGGTGAGTGAAAAATCGCGGACACGGAAGCGGCCACGGACACGGATCACGCAACTATGGAATACCGGCCTAAGCGATAAGTGTAATATTCTATAAATGTTGATGACGTTATGTCTCCGATTTTAAATAATAGTTCTGGATAATTTCTGATTCAGTTGTTTTACTACAAATGTTTAAAAATGAAGCAATTTAGTTTAAAATCCACTTTAACTAGCGCAGTTGGTTAACTCAATGAAAACGTCATGTTTGACATGTCCCCTGGTCTTGATTTGTATACATGACATCACTCGCCTTTTCGTACCTCAACATTTTAACGTTAGAGCGGATGGGAAAACTTATAAAAATGTGAATATAAGAGGAAATATGTCAATGATCAAAAAAAAGTGAAAAAACGGTCTGGAGATATTTACTTAATGGTTATATTTACCTGTTATTTTCATGTTTATTTGCTTTTAATGTAAAAATACAGAAGGTCACAAACTCAGTGGGACAGACTATACCAGATATGCCTGGAGTATTGTTCGTTCTGTTGTAAAGAATGGGTGATTAAATATTTATCTACAGGGTATACCAGCATGTACCACATTGATTAGATAAAACTGAATAATATGGTCTGTTTTCTCTTTAACTTTGAATTCAACATTGAACATCAGCAGGAAAATAAATGTTACCACAAATTAATAACATTTTCGTGTAATGAAGTTTATAATTTAAAGCTCTGTCAGCTAACATGTTCCTGTTTTTCCTTGTATATGAACTTTAGTTACGTAATATTTTGTATCCTATGCCGGGCATTGTCATCTTTCAGTAAAGACAGGGTTGACTTCATTTACTATCAGAATGAAATTTTGTATTTAAAATATTGTTAAACGATGCAGTGTTTGTCTAAAATCATGAAAGATCATAACAGGAATTTCAATAGATGCAGATTCATGCATTATGATGCAAGCAGTTTGCATTTTTTCCACTTTTATGTTTGGCTAAATTGATGTTCTGCATCCATGGTAGATTATTCTGCACAGATTTCATGAGACTTGTGTTGTGTTATTGTTTGAGGGGCAACAAAATGTTCTGAAAATTTTACTAGACCATAATTGACCTATTATATTCAAGATATTAATGAAGATGATTATCACCCAACTTCTGTGTATACTTTGACAAAGCAGTATTGCTTGAGGGGGAAGGGGGCAGGGTATTTATCACCTCCAGTGATAGCTCTAGTTTTGAGTTAGGGCCATTTTGATGCAGAAGAATTCAGGAAAAGTGGTAAAGTTTTGAAAGGAAAATGATAAATAGTGTGTTTTTTATCGAAAGGGTCATATAATGTAGCTCACTTGTAGAATCGGACTATACACCTGTTCAAGGTTAGTGTTCACAAAAATAAAATAGTTTTAAGAAAATGTCTACAAATACATGTAACAAGCCATTTGATACAGCATTTGGTGGACTTGTTTTACCCAAGTTTCAAAGTTTCACCTGAAACAAATTCTTGCATGATGATGAAGTTTCAACTGGTGTTTATAAATATAATCTGCAAAAGGCAACAAATTTACATTAAGATTACATTAATCTTGAGTTTCCATCCATCCACCTCTTCATTTGTGCCTCTGGCCAAATTCCTTTCCAGGCTGTAACTCTCATGTATGTACTGATTTTAAAATATTTTGCCTTAATTATATGTTCGGCATATCAGAATGACCTTTGTTGTGTGTGTTGTTGTTTTTTCTGTATAATGCATCTGTATGCAATTTTGTGTGTTGAATCCCTGTTAGCAGATTCCTATCAAAACTTCAGTATGTTAGCAAGCATGATGTGTAGATGGTTATAAAGAAGAAAAAAATACGTATGCAGCATTTGTATGGGATTTGGAATACATAGATTTGACCGTATTTACCGAACAATGATAATCATATGTCACTGTAAAAATTTAAAAATAACTAAATAAAGAAACTTGCGTCAAATATATTATAAATGATGTCATGAACAGAATACAGGCACCTGGTTACATAAGCGATATTTTTAGTACCAATTGCAATCGTTTCAATGCACTATCTAAGGGAATCTTGGAGGTTGTGTTTGAAATTAAAATTCATTGGCAACATTAGTGTCCTATAGTTATAGCTATTTCACTTCTTGTTTAACCATTTCCTCCATAGATACCTCTTTATTGCATGGGCTAACAGTTTAGATCCAGATCAGCTGGCACATCTGTGCTGTCTGATCAGGATCTAAACTGTTTGCTTTTTGATTCATTAGGTTATTTCTGACCAAAATGCGACCAATGCAGATCCTGATCAGATGGCACAGATGTGCCGGCTGATCTGGATCTACACTAGTCGCACATGCGTAAAAATGCATATAAAAATATGGAGGAAAGGGTTAACATCTTTAATTACTAGTACTAATTTATTCTTCTTCAGAAATAAGAGTTGGTGAATCAATATGACATCTGTAGAAGGGAATTTAAACTCGAGTGGGTTGCCACTGTTTCATCTGAGACGTGTTGGTCCTCCACCTAGCAAGGATGGCGTTGTCAGTGTCATGGAGTAAGTATGCAGTGGTATGTTTTACTAAGCTAACTCTCGGCTTCTGTGGTCTTGCATGCTGATATTTTTTTTCCAAGTAAACTTCTTAATCAGAAAAGAGAACCCCCTGAACTTATTTTTGGTTCAGTACATCATTAAATTGTCCTTCCAATTCAAACACTGTATAAAGTGACATTTGTGTCAAGTAATTTAAATAATGCCAATAAAGTACAATGTAATCAGGATTGAAGGATATAAAACTGAGAATGGAAACTAGTCTCAGACTTTCTCACTGTTAAGTCCTGAGAGTGATCAGATTTAACCAATCAGATTACTGAGAATTGAGACCGTTCTTCAGTCTCTGTTTAATAATCTTTAGTTCTTATCTCTCTTTTCTCCTTACCTTATTTGAAAAAAGCAGAGTTGGTACAAAACATTGAAGTCAAGCTTGTAATAAGATGCATAGGAAACATGATGGTTGTGTTTTGTCTTTCAGTTTGTACAGAATTACGTACATGATAGGTCGAAGTGCCGTGCAGGTTGACTTCTACATAGATTCCAGTAATCACATTCAGAGTGCCAGTATTTCCCGTTGCCATGCTCGTATTGTGAGACAGAATGGGAATCAGCACCGACTCTACGATGACAGTCTCAACGGAGTGTTTGTCAACAACATGAAAATTGCTGGTACGCTTGTTAAATAATTATGTTTTTATTTAGTCTGTAGATTTATTTTAGCACATCAAAAATTTCATGTATTTGCTGTTGATAACACTTGCATGCAAGGCATAAAATCATGTCAATACAGTCTCTCTCTCAGTGATTATATTTAAAGATACAGTTATATAGTTAAATTTTGCTGAGGTTGATTGGGGTGTTAAATCCCATATTGGATTAACCCTTTACTCCATATTTAGGCCTTTTAATATTTTTGTGACCAGCAAACATTTTAGATCATGATCAGACAGCACAAACGTTCCAGGTGAACTGGATCGACACTGATGGCCTACACTAAAGGTGTATCTATAAAGTAAACTAAAGGTGTAAAGTCTTAGGTGTCTGGTATTGCAATTATCATTCTAAACACCTTTATATTCTAATAGTATTTATATATTTTTGTTGTTATTTCTAACTCATTACACTAATTTATGTAATGAGTATATTCTTAATCAGGAAGTTGTGTTCTGCGAGAAGGGGACAAAGTAACGTTTGGCCACCCGTGTGGAGCTAGGCTACCAGCTGGCAGCAGATCACGACAGCCCGACTCGGAACATCAGTTCATGGTAGTACTAATTTCTTTATATTGTGTGTTTGTATTAAGGGGGTTGTATAATTAACTTGTTTGCAAGGTAATGTCATACCAGTAGCTCAAACAGTCATATGTTTGGAATTATGTCCCAGCCCTTGTTATATAAAAAACTCCTGAAATAACTCAGTAAAAAACTTAACATGCTGAACATGCTTACTGAAAATAATTGTCTTAATGAATTGAGAGAATCTGTAGCAAAATGATTAATATTTAAATCTGACTTGTATTACACAAGAAGTTTTCAAGATGTCTTGTAAATCTGCTATGAATATCATGGAAATGGTATTTGAGAAAAAAAAACCATATATATCAGAGTTCATGCTCAAACTTTTACGGGCAGCCTTTTCTGGAATAACATGGGTCACGAATATGACATACATGTAAGCTCTGACTAACACTTAAATAGCGAGAAGTTTACCAAATAAAATCCCAGGAAAATTAAACCCTGTAATAGTTTGCAAGCTACCATGTAATTATGTCTCCCACCACGTAGTGGTGTGGGAGACATTTTGATTTGCTCCTGTCTGTCCGTCTGTCTGTCCGTCTGTCTGTCACACTTGTCCGCTCTCTAAGTCAAACAGTTTTCATCGGATCATCACCAAACTTCATCAAAATGTTAGTGGCCATAATATCTCGATCAAGTTCGATAACCAGCCATATTGCCCAAGGAATCTCAGAATTATGGCCCTTGAATTATCAAAAATAAGTTGTTTGAGGCTTGTCCACTCTGTAACTTGAACAGTTATCATCTGATCTTCACCATACTTTATGAAAATGTTTGTGGCCATAATATCTCGGCCAAGTTCGATAACCAGCCGTATTGCCCCAGTCATGTCGGATTTATGGCCCTTGAATTATCCAAAATTGGCTGTTTAAGCCTTGTCTGCTATGTAACTGAAATATTCATCAACTGATTTTCAATAAACATTATGATAATGTGTGTGGCCTTAATATCTTGGCCAAGTTCGAAAACCAGCCACTTTGCACCAGGCATATCAGATTTATGGCCCTTTGATTTATCCGAAATTAGCCTTTTAAACATGTCACTAACCTGGTTCATCTCTCAAAGTCAGATAGTTTTCATTGTATCTTCACCAAAGTTTATCAAAATGTTGATGGCTATAATATCTTAACCAGGCTATAAAGTCATCGATATTGCTTGAGGCACTTCAGGATTATGGCCCTTGAATTGTTTAAAAAAAAAATCTTCACTTGCTGTCGCTTATGTTTTTCCTGATCCTCCAAAAATTTGTGACATTGTTTATGACTAATATTGCACAGAACTTCCGTATGCCCTTTTAATAAATTGCCATCTTTATATTCACTTCACCAGTTTTATCCTGTGCATCATCAAAGATGATGCCTTTGTGGGAGACATGTGCTTTTCCCAAAAGCAATTCTAGTTTTTAATGCCATGGTGCAAAATTCATGTCCTTTCAATTTCAAATGTAATCTGCAGGAATGTGTTCATCAAACTTAAATAATACCTCAGTAATATAATCAGACTAAAAGTATGTTAGTTTGTTAAAGATTCTGGATGGAAATGTTGTCTTGTGTTATTTCAGTTTGAAATGTGCTCCTGTGACAACAGTAAATCAAATAGGAATGGTGCTAGAGGGAACAGTAATCAAGTGAGTGGTTAAATAATTAAACATAAAATAATGGTGAGCCCTGGGCCCAAGATCATAAAACTAAATCAGGAGATCAGTCTCAAATCTCAAGCATTTGCTGAAATGGCGACTGGTTGCCATTTCAGCCAATCAGATGCTTGAGATTTGAGACTGATCTCCAAACTTAGTTTTATGATCTTGGGTCCAGTGTTGAAAAGTTTTCATACAAAAAATTGAACAACTTTTGACTTTACATTTCCTTTTAACTTTGAGAAACAATAACCTTTTCAACATTCCCGCATGCAGCGAGGGATATTGCTGTCTTTCAGACTTCCTTGTTGTATCTAATTTGGCTTTCTTATCATTGAACCGATTAAGTCATTTCTTTTATTGTTCTTTGGGATGTTTTGCAATAATTTATTGACTGAATATTAAATAAAGGTGACCCATCAGGATCTTCCGGAGTGAATAAATAGATCATATTGCCATTGATATTGAACACAGTTAAGAGTCTAAGACCCAGGTTTTGCTGAATGATGAAGTGTACACACAAATCAGGTTGCTGTAAATGGTTGACAGTGAGGACCCAGATCAGACAGCTGCTAATAAGGAACAATATAAGAGTGTTCTACAAACTTATTATAATAACCTGTAGTCAACATTGTATGTTTTGGTTTAACCCTTTCCTCCATAGACACACCTTTATTCCGTGCCATCTGATCAGGATCTGAACTGTTCGCTTTTTGATTTGTTAGGTTTTCTCTGACCAAAATGCGACCAGTGCAGATCCTGATCAGACGGCACGGATGTGCCGGCTGATCTGGATTAACACTGGTCGCACATGTGTAAAGGGGCATATATATGGAGGAAAGGGTTAACAGAGCTTATTCTTATGTTGCCAGGCTTATCTTTAAAGTCAACAGAGCAGTTTTCTTGGATCAAATTTTATATATTATTCTATTGTGATTAAATGTACAGTTGTATTTGACAGGAGACATTGTGTTTCAAGAAGCCAGTCTCCCCTGATGAAGCCAGTTGTAGCAGAACGTCCAGGAGAACCAAAAAGACTGCTAGGAAAACTACCCAGTGCTTCACTCAGGATGATGTCAGAAAATTGGTATGTGGCATAAATTGTGTTAGTTCATAACCTGCAAAATTAATGGTTTGGACTTAACCCTTTCCTCCATAAATACGCATTTTTACGCATGTTCGACCAGTGTAGATCCAGATCAGCCAGCACATCTGTGCTGTCTGATCAGGATCTGCACTGGTCGCATGTTGGTCAGTAAGAACCTAACAAATCAAAAAGCGAACAGTTAAGATCCTGATCAGACGGCACGGATGTGCCGGCTGATCTAGATCAAAACTGTTTGCCCATGCAATAAAGGTGTGTCTATGGAGGAAAGGGTTAACTTTCATTAAGTCTGAGAGTAGTTCATTAATTTTACATTCATTTATCAAATGAACAACTAACAATGTAGACCCAGAAAAGAATGCACAGGTGTGTAGTTGAATTGGGGTCTGCACTGTTCCTCAGTGACATAATGTACATTTTGCATTTTGTAATTAATGTAATCAAAAGATGAACAAAAGCGGGGGTGGTTTTTTTCAAGAGCATAATACCATATACACTATGTTAAGAAGTGGAATCTGAAATTTTCCTTGCACCCTAGAACCTGGTTTCAACCCCCAGTGGCAAATTGTTTTACCACTGATTGTTCCAAGGCGGTAACCCCTTGGGTTCTCACTTTCATTAATTGTTTGTGGCGTCCATTTTGAAACTGATTATTGTAATACCATGCTCTCTTTTCCTTTTCTTTTTTTTTGCTGTGTGCGGAGGCTGTGTCTGCTGGATGTGGCCATTCCTGATATGCATATTTCACTTCTTTAACTTTTATATAGAGATTTACAAAATATTAAATTGTTAAATATTAAAACAACTTTTGTTCAAAACCATTTGTATCTGTATCCATTACTCATTGTACATGTATGTGCAATATATAAGTTACCACTTGGCTATTGGAAGAAAAAAAAAATCTAGTTTTATGAATTTGCATTTCCACCCACCCATTCACCCACTTGGCAAAAATGATGCTTTTAAAAGTCCGATATACAATGTATGTGCAAAATGCATCACCTAAGTTTATCTTTTGGTGTTTTTTTAGAAGCAAGCATGGGAAGAAAGGCAGAGTGGCAGTAGTGAATCGGATCTTGATTCTGACATTGACACACAAGCTGAATCAGACATTGTAAAGGAAGCACAGCAGGCTAGTAATGTTACTGTCCCAGTTAGAGAGCAAAAAGAAACATTGAAAAAGGCGGCTGGAATAAGTAGCAATATTGAACCAATGGAAGCAAGGGTTACTGAGCTATCTGCACCTGTTGATCATGGAAGAGTTGACTCAGGTTGTGAAAGCAGTGATTCTGTTAATGTTGAGACTAATACTTTGTCAGCAGAAAAGAAAGAAAAGTACATAAATTCAGAGAGCAGTGTTCAAAAACAAATTGGAAAATCAGCTTTCGATGAAAGCAATATCATGCAGTCATCAGCATCAGAAATTAGTGCAAACAATAATCAACATGTAAAAAGAAATACTAAAAGTGCTGTTTCAGAAGAGGCTGAAGAATTGGGAAACTGTAATGAGGCAAGTTCTAACATAGAGACTGAACAATGCATGTCAGGTGGTCTGAATGAGAATACTAATGAAAAAACATCAGTAGCTTGTGATGATAATAATTATGATGATATGGAAGGTACATTTAATTCAATTCTGAAAGATTTAAGTGAGCTTAGAGAAACTGTTGAAAATGGTGATTCTTCCGAACAGACTTGTGCGTTGCCTACCAAGTCTCCAACTAAAGATGCCTGTATCCAGACGACACAAAGTATAGCAAGCTCTCAAGATAATGTAATCAGTACTAAGTCTCCAACAAAAGAAATGGGAATTCAGACCAGTCAGGCTATTCTTCATGAATCCATACAAACCAATGAAATGGAAATTGATGGTAATGATTCATATGCATGTAGTCCCATAGAAAAGGCTACTTTGATGACTGCTGAAGCTGAAACAGATGCAGAAGTCAATGGAATTCTAAATGATGATGAAAGCAGTTCTGTGAAAAGTGATTCTGAAGAAACAGAAGCTACTGGTGATGAAATGATGGACACTGGTATTGAAAGTAACACTGAAGAAGAGAGCAAGAAGCAGCTGCCAAATACAAATGTGGAAAATGAGAATGGAAACAAAAAGAATGTATTTGTTGAACTAGAACTAGTAGAAAATACTGTGGTTAAAGTTATTGACAATGAAGATAAAACTGCTGAGAATACTAACAAGGGTTCATTTACTGACACAATAGAGATGGCAGTTGATGATGAGAATGACTGTTTAGCTATTTCTGCAAGTTCAAGATTAGGAGGGGTTGTTGAATATTTTACAGAAAAATCTAATGATGGCATCACAGATCCATATGGAAATCCTTTTACCAAGCTTTCAGGGTCAATTGATTCTGATGATGCGGTGCTTGAAAGTGAAGTAGAAAAATCAGAAATAGTGCTTTCTAATTCCATTGAATACAGTGATGATGAGGGTGATGAAAATAATGAACAGTCTGAAATATTTTTATCAAATTCAGTAGAATTCAGTGATGATGACAATGAAAGTGAAAATACAGAGGAAAGATCTGAAACTGATGAAAACAATGTTATTGAAAATGGTTCAGTAGTGGATGAAAAAGAGGATGAACAGACATCAGAAGTAAGTAATGGGAGTATAACTTATGAAGTAGAAACAAGTGAAAGCATAGTTGGAGAAATCGGTGATGAAACAGTAATTGCAGAAATAGATGATGACAAAGGAGCAGGTATTAAACATGCAGATGAAACAATTGTTCATGAAGTTGATGATGAAAGTTCATTGGAAACTTCTGTTGACAAGACAGTTTTTGACCTAGAGACTGATAATGCCTATGAACTCGCTGGTAAGGAAATATCTGATGACACAATGGAAGATGAAAAGGCATATGAAATACTTGTTGATGAAAAAGTCCATGTTCAAAGATATTACACAACAGAATCTTCAGAAACGCCATATGAAACTGCACTTGAAGAAACACCATATGAAATAGCACTTGAAGAAACATTTGTTGAGGACTCTACTGATAAAACAGAAGGTAATGAATATGAAACCCCATTTGATGAATTACCTGATGAAGGAGTAGTTGATGATACGGAAAAAGATGAAATGGAATTGGCAAAAGGAAAAGATCTGAAAAAAGATAATGAAAAAGAAGACATTGCTGAATGTGCTGGTAATGACTTGATTGATGTGAAACACAGAACTGCCAATCAGTTTACTCATGAAACTTTGGAAAAGGTAAATGCTAATAATGACAATGACAATAATAGAGGAAATTCAAGAACAGGTGATTTAAAAGGGGAAGTTATAGCTGAAAATGATTGTTCTGTTGACAAAAAATTTACTGAAAGTCTTAATGTTGACCAAACAAGACCAGAACATGAAAACAGAAGTTCAGATTTTAATGAAATGAACATATCTGATGCTCCAAAAAGTGACACTGATGATTGTTGCCCAGAAAATGATATAAATAGAAAACGTAAAATTTCTGGTGTTGTAATGGAAAATGAGGCAACTGGTGATAGTCCAAGGAAAAGACATTGCAGCCAGGATGATAATGTTATTGTTAATGGAAGAAGAGAAGAATACATTTCAGACCAGACAAGTCAAAATGCAGACATTAGACCTGAAACAAGTCATAGTGCTGAAGAAAATTGTGATATGATTTCTAGTCAAAACACATTACAGAAACTAAAGACAGGTATGAATGAGTTTTTCAAGCTATGGTCAAAGAAATCAAACAATATGATTGAAACTGGCATCACTGAAAAGGGCTACATTTATATTCAGGATAATGTTGGACAGTACAAATTATTAGAATTAGAAGTCCCAGAAAAATTGTCATTAAATAGAATAAGGTATCTTGACATGGAATTAGACTGCAACAATCTTGAAAAGAGCACATCAGAAGGAAATGAAGAAATGACCAACTGTGATACTGAATTGGATAGTGTAGATGAAGCAGTAGAGAAAGTATGCATGTCCAGAAGTAATGAAAGAAATATTAATGATGATGTCGGTTTAGAAAAAGTTATGTGCACAGATTCATTTGAACCACAAGTTCAAAGTAAGACTGTAAATGTGAGTGATGAAATAAGCAAAGTAAGTGAACTTATTGAAAGCAGAACAAATTCAGGTAATGATGGTCTGAACAAAGACACTGTGTCAGATGTGGAGTATGTCTTCAACAGTGAGAATGAAGCAGCAAGCTCACCCTCAGAAATCGTAGAAACAAGTATTTGTCAAACAGACAATGAAGTTGACATTAACGATATAAATCATATAATCAAACCCAGTCTGATTGCCGCTACATTTAGAACTCCATCCAAGCAGATCAAAGATGATTTGAGTATAGCTGGTAGTTCCTCTCCTCAACTTTTGTCACCTGTGTTGAAACAAATAGGATCGAGTCAGAATATTAAAGTAACCCAATTACAGTCACCAATTATTGCCAAACTAGGGAATGATACAAAATGTACCAGTTTGTCAGGAAAATTAAAAGAGAGAGTGAGTAAAGAGCAGGAAGATGTTGCCAGTCAGCTCAGCTGTAATTTCTCAGATGAAGATGAGAACGATTTTAATTCTCCAGAGATTGATTTCAGCCATCTTGACGATGATCATGATCATGGAGAAGATGGTAAAGAAGTGGTAGAAGATAATGAATTGGAGAAAGATGAATTAGGTATTGAAAAGGAAGGTAAAGTTAACAGTGAAGATGATATGACTTGTGATGAGGAGGATGCCAGAGACAATGAACAGGTCGATGATTTTGATAATGATTACAACTGGAGTGAAACAAACGACAATGGAAGAGAAACAAATGACAATGAAAGTGAGACAAATGACAGAGACAGAGGAGAAGAAAATAGTGATGATGATAATTATGATCTCCTATTACATGGACATTACAAAAAGAAGACCAGTCATTATGATGTAGACTTTGACTTTGGTGACAGTGAAATAGAAAGTGATAAAGAGACCGGCAAGCCCCAGAAGTCAGATGCAGGATTAAATAAGAATGAAGATGGCAATAGAAATAATAATAATGATGATGAAGAAGTAACCATAATTGATTCCAATTCTGATTCAGAATCAGAAAATGGAGCAAGTGTCAGGCCATCAGTAAAACGGAAGTGCAACTTTGACACAGATCCATGGCTTTCTAAAAGACAAAATACGGAAGAAAATGAACATTTGCCAAGTACTTCAACACCTTTGAAAACAGCAACAACTGACATAACAACACCCTTCAAAACTCCAGTTGCATTTTCAAAGTCTAGGTTATCAGTGACGCCTGCAAAGCCGTCACCAGACCCTTTCTCCAGTACACAGATGATTGAGAGCTCCCAGACTCCTGACCTTGACTCGCTAACCATGACCCAGATGTCAGAGGTTACTAAGCAGCTTGAGGTCAAAGTCACTGATAGAACAAAGTCAAATGTCTCTAGAACAAAAGCTAAAGACTTACTAGAGAAGCTCCGAGCAAAGAGACGTATAAAAGAGGAAGCATCAAGTGAGTTTCCGTCATCCAGTCCGACTGGGAACTCCAGTCAATCCACAGAGATAGAATTGTACAGCCGAACCAATAACACTCAGAGATCTGAAGCTCAGCTGGCATTGCTTGGTGTGGAAAAACATGTCGCCAGGTAATACTTTTGTGTATGGTTTTTAAAAGGGCATAGATGTATGGCCTTAGAAACAAATAATTGTAAGCTGCAACAGAAATGTTTTTATTTATTCTTTAATTTGTTTGGTTATCCAAAAGAAAAAAATAGGGATGGGAACGAGTAACAAAATCGGTACTCGGGTACTCGGATCTTGTCCCGATCGAGTACTCAGGTACTCGAAACTTTCCTCTAACGTAGGAGGAAAAATCGGCTTCTTACGATCGTACCGGGTATGAACATTCCAGACTGCCTGTCATAATTGATTACTAAGGAAGATAAACAACACATTTACAGGAAACAATCACACTTTAATGAAAATTATTCAATACATTTCGAGCATCAACTTTTTGAAAACATTTAACAATACAATCATAAATAAGCACATGTCACAAACTAGAACATCACCGTAAAATTTGCACATCATGAAAATAGCGTATATTTACTATATTACTTAACATCAACTGACAGCATATTTCTCCTATCAGATTTGATTTCAGTTTTGCAAACTTCCAATCAACAATCGCATTTGAATATAATCACTCAAAAAACAAAATCAAATAAATCCCCGACAACAGTCTACGCGAAAACTTTTTTCCTTTCAGAGGACATTGCGACAGGTAAACACCAAAATTTTATTTTTTGCCTGTCGCAATTTTGTCGACTGTATTTTGTGACATCGACATAAAATATTTATTTAAATTGCAGTTTTATTATAAGTATATGTATTTACTATATCTAGCTTTAAATAATAGATATTTTATCATATTATTTTCATAATTATATTTAAGATTTCTAAATAATAACACTGTAACCAAGTACCTTGTGTAATGCCGAAAGGTTGTTAAATGATATTGTACATTTGCTGATGCCAATGCTTGAAAAAATATGTCTTATATAAAATTTTCTTACCTACCACTTCTTACAGCCATAAAACACACCACTTTTTCAAATGTGCCAAAGTCATCTACAGATTTACTTTCATGATAGTGTTGCAATTAACACATAATCAAATTAATTCATAACCCTTCAATGATGGTAAAAGTTTTATCACTACCACCAAAGCAGAGTTTAATAATTTGATAAGTGCTTATTTTTCATTTATTTGCCCCTACAAAAGTCCAAGATCGTAATCTCCTTGTGCCATAATTCAATGATTTTGCATTTACATCGTATCACGTGTGCATCTTAAGCCGAAACCTTAATCTATCTGCTTCTGTAATTCTTCAATGAAATCGTCGGCAGATCAAAAATATTAAATATTTTTATCAGTTCGTCTAACGTTGTCCGCCATGATTGTTTACTACGGCGATTTGAATTATGGGAATTATAGCGACCTTGACCCGAAAGCTTTTCGAATATTTCCGGAAACGTCACATACTGGGCTTTACTTTTAGTGACACACGGATAAAAACGTGCAGAACAATCATGATATTTCAGTTAAAAATAGCACTCGACCTGAAACTGAAAGTAAATTTTCCAAAAATGAAACGGTGCTAGATGTTATTTTGTACCGGACATTGTGTCCGACAATAACAGAACTTTTCGTCGGTCAACAAGCAAAAATACCGGACATGTCCGGCTGACCGACGGACATTCGCATTGACTGCGACAAGAGACACGTTGTACTTAAAACACTCAGGTGCTAATTTTCATGATTGCGAATTGTTTGTGTCACTGGTGTATCTACGGCATCAAACAAAAGCGTCAATTAGGCGCCAATTATCGGATATTTGTACCCCTAACTGTCATCTTGTTTATTGGATACCAGCTGCCAGGTGTTTACAATCAACTGTCAGTCGGCGATTTTTAAGATTCAATATAGACGACTGTCATAAAATTTTGTTGATTTTTTTTTGTATCGAGTACCTGATTACTTGTTGAACTACTCGGGTACTCGAACATTAATCGAGTACCCGAGTACTCGGGTACTCGTGCCCATCCCTAGAAAAAAAGGACACATGTTTTGAATTTAAAGTGTGTATGTGAAATTTCAGTTAACACTGATCAGCCAAGTGCCAAGTAATTGTCATTTCTTACTTAACTGTAAGGTTGACCAGACTGCATACAAGTGGGTAATGTTGTACATTTATGGGGCAGACTTATCAGTTGTGCATTTTTATCAAGTCATGCCAAGAAACAAGGTTATTGTAACAGACAAGATTTGCATCTAGATGTTAACAAGTATTCGTTTTTTGTGATTGGCCTAGCGTGTCTGAACCTAGTATTAACTAGGGATGTAAACAAACGTTCGAACATTCGAATGTTCGGATAAGGTTTTGAACTTTCGAATGCATTTGAAGCATTCGAATGTTCGTGAAAATTTGATAATGAACGACAATCAAGAAGGTTTGGTATTAATTTGACACAATAGCCGTGAAGATAAATGATTTTCCGTTTGCAAAGTACATGTAGAAAATAACATGTCTGTATTTTGATTTCTGCCCGCGCGCCTTCTTTTGTAACATACGGCTAAAATGTAAAGTGCGGATCAAAACAAGTTGTGTGTAACCGCATAATCAAATTTTGAAAGTTAGTGCAAAATAGATCTACTAGAACACAAATGTGATGAAATATAAAGTAGGTCTAATAATAATAATAATAAATATTGTATTATTTACCGCATATTGAAACGAAGATTAATTTAGTAAATCAATAGAGCCATTCAGTTATGAAAATCGAGTTGTTCACACCTATTGTAATGTCAATTAGAGAATATACTGTAAAAATCTTTGACACGCAAACATCAGATTTAGGGGTCCAAGTTAAAGCACAATGTTTACTTAACACATGTCATTTAACACATGTTAGAGCTACAGCGGTCCCGTTTGGAGTAGAACGCTTGGGTAACAGAAAACTGTCAATTAGTCAACACACTATGACAATACCTCATCTTCTTTTCACATCGAAAAAATCATATTTTCACAAAACTTCTACCGTATACATCTTATCAACTTTACACTCGCAATTATGCCAGCTTCAGTTTTAGCCGACGTTTGGAAACATTGTCACGGTCAATAACATTGTATAAAATAGTAAAATAATTATGCTTGTTTGTTCCGAACGTCGTATCATTGTGTTTTACATGCTTTGCAGTATTTAGCCTAATATGTATCGTTCTGTTTTTTTTTAAGAAAATATATATTCATATAAAATAAAATGATATTTTCCTCTTACAAAACAACTTGGAGTTTTTATTCTTTCATGGTTTACTTAATACAAATAAAAAGTTAGATCCGTAGGTCTAATTCTCCGATAAATAAATTCACTATTAAGATTTTGGAATACTCGGATTTTATCGGCAGAATCAATATGAATGAAAATTTCGTATTTTCGGGGATACTGCGAGGGTTTACCGATAAAAACAGGTCGTTTCATGGTTTATGTGATTGTTACTGATTCGAACATTCGAACGTTCGAATGCAAACTGATTCGAACATTCGAATGGTAAAAAAGGCGGAAAATGCCATCAGTAGTATTAACTGTTTACTCCATGGATATGGTTTTAATCACATCGGCTGCCAATGTAGATCCAAATCAGCCTGTACATCTATGCAATCCTTCAAGGATCTACACTGTTCGCTTTTAACTCTTTGACTGGAATTTAGACAAACAGTTTACATCCTGAAAAGTTTGCACATGGGATAAAAGCCATATCCACAGCATAAAGGGTTAATCTTTCTTTGGCTGGAGGTTATAAAACTGAGTTTGGAAACCAGTCTCAAATCTCAAGCATCTGATTGGCTGAAATGGCGCCATTCAGCCAATCAGATGCTTGAGATTTGAGACTGGTTTCCATGCTCATTTATAACCTTGGGCATTTATCTTACATACAGAGCAAAACACTGCACTCATTCCAGAATATTGGGGAGTCGAGGACATTTGGAAGGCTGTACCCCATAGTGTCCCTCTTACATATTTCTTACAAGCATTCTTACTGTAATTTCAGTTGTAAAGTAGTGATAAACAAGTTGAAGTCGGTGTTCGATGGTTGCAAGTCTCTTCATGGAAATCCCAGAGTGCAAGCTTGGAGGTTTGTAATGATAATTTGTAGCTGAATTTCTGCAATCACATACAGTTTTAAACCAGGATTTTATAAATTTCTATGTCAAATTGACATAATGAAGCATATTGGTTAAAGAAGTTACTGGTAGTTAGTGTCTGAGAGTCATTTGTCCCTCACCTCTGATTCAAGTGAGGAAGCAGTCAGTCGCTTGCGGAGAAATTGGTTAGTACTGGTTAGAGATCCAGGAACACCGGTTAGGTGGACTGACCGCCGGGATATAACCCAGAAAAGTGTTGAAACCAGGCGTTAAACCCCAAACAAACAAACAAACATACTGGTAGTTAATGCATTGGGTACTTAAAGAAGGGTGTACAGTTTGCTGATAAATGATTTTAAACAAGTCTGATGAATCCATTTCATAAAGTTATATTTGTGCAGCTGAAGAGGTGTGATAAATCTAAAAACATTAAGGAATTAAATTGAGTCATCAAAAATTGGTTATTAAAAGATATTTGGTACATAATCAAGAGTTTGGCATAATTTTGGCAATTTCATGATTCATAACAGCATAACCATATTGTAACTAAGCCCTAGAGCTATTGTTTTTCGTCTCAAAATGGATACTACCTCATAAAAGAGCTTAATCATAGTCCAAGATGAGTGTAAATATTTAGAAACTGAACCCAGGCTTATTATAGCGATACTGAGAGTGTGTATGTTTTGTTTTGAGAACTTGTTATACCCCCACAAACGAAGTTTGAGGGGGTATATAGGAGTGAGCTTGTCGGTCGGTCGGTCGGTCTGTCGGTCGGTCGGTCGGATTCTTCGTTTCCAGATGATAACTCATGAAAGGCTTGACAGAATTAAATAATTTTTGGTACACAGGTATATCGTCATAAGATACAGGTCAAGTTCGATTTTGGGGCTGGTGGGATCAGTGTCAAGGTCACTGTTACTAAAAATAGAAAAATGGTTTCCGGATGATAACTCATGAAACACTTCACAGATTTAATCCTTGTTTGGTAAATAGATGTAACATCACAAGATACAGGTCAAGTTCGATTTTGGGGCTGGTGGGATCAGTGTCAAGGTCACTGTTACTAAAAATAGAAAAATGGTTTCCGGATGATAACTCATGAAACACTTCACAGATTTAATCCTTGTTTGGTAAATAGATGTAACATCACAAGATACAGGTCAAGTTCGACTTTGGGGCTGGTGGGGTCAATGTCAAGGTCAGTATTACTAAAAATAGAAAAAGGGTTTCCAGATAATAACTCATGAAAAACTTCACAGATTAAATCCTTTTTTGGTACATATATGTAATATCAGAAGATACAGGTCAAGTTCGACTTTGGGGCCTGAGGGGTCAGTGTCAAGGTCACTGTAACTTAAAAAAGAAAAATTGTTTCTGGACTATAACTCATGAAATACTTCATAGATTTAATTATTGTTTGGGACACAGATGTAACATAACAAGATAAAGATTAGGTTTGACTTTGGGGCCTGTGGGTTCAAGGTCAAGGTCACTGTTATTTAAACTTCAAAACTTAGTTTCCACTCAGTAACTATAGCTTGGAATGAGATTCTTAAATGAAATTTGGTGTATTGATGGTTTTTGTGAAGATGACTTTTGGGATTCAAGGCCTGTGGGGTCAAGGTCACTGTTACTAAAAATAGAAAATAAACTGTATGCTCAATAACTTGTTCAGAATGAGATATTGTGATGAAAATTGCTATATAGGTAGTGTCTGTGAAGACGAAACTTGGTATTGAAATTGGGCCTGATGGGGTCAAGGTCACTGTTACTAAAAATAGAAAAAATGGTTTCTGGATGATTTCTCATAAACAATGTTAACTTTGGCACACAGTTCGTAGATAAAAGTTAGATAAAGGCCACTGTTACTAACATATTTAAACCATTTCTGCTCAATAAATTTAGAAGGAATGAGATATTGTGATGAAACTTGCTGAATATGTGGCTACTGTGAAGACGACACTTTGGATTGAAAGTGGGGCACATTATGCCATTGATTCGAAGCATTCCCAGTTCAATTATCAAGCATACATGTGGGGGTATTTAATCACTTTCAGTGATAATTCTA
Organism: Corbicula japonica; assembly: GCA_038501625.1. NCBI lineage: Eukaryota > Metazoa > Mollusca > Bivalvia > Venerida > Cyrenidae > Corbicula > Corbicula japonica. The sequence continues at coordinate 11,502,729 of JAZAYU010000005.1, forward strand.
GTTTGTTTTGTTTTGAGGAAGTGTATGTTTTTTCTTAATAGAAAAGAACTGATAGATGTAGAGAAAAGATTGGTGTTCCCAAAGACGGTGATAGCTGTGGTTGGCGACACGGGTGCTGGTAAATCCAGTCTGATGAATGCCATACTAGATCACAGAAGTGTGCTTCCGACATCGGGGATGAGGGCGTGCACGGCTGTTGTGGTAGAGGTAGTGCAGAATACAACCAGCACTTACTTGGAGGCGGATATTGAATTCCTACAGAGGAAGGTTAGACTGATACTCAATAGAATCAACTTAACATCTGGTTTAAAGAGCTTTAAAATTACTTGTATCCATAAAAAAGGCTTTTTTAATGGTTATATGTAAACAGAAACCATCCTTGGAACAAGAAAATGCATTTTTTCAAGTGATGTATACATCATTCAAGTGAAGGTGTATACATGTACATTATTCAAGAGAAATTCGATCAAATCAATCAATAATAACACATATTCTGTTTACTTGAAAGTTAATGCCTTTAATGGTCAATTTGAAACATCAGTTATATGAAATGTCACCAGAAGTGTTAGTTAATGACATTATGTCACTTCCTCGTCCACTTGAAACTTGAACCCATTTTCAAGACCTCCCATTTCCAATGTTAAGCCTTTGTATAGGTCCCAGATTTAATAAATTAGTGAAATTAAATTGATGATGTGCTGATGCAAAACAGTGAATCATCCCTGATTTAACTGTTAGTGTAACTCTAAATTTAATTAAAAACATAAAATAAAATGATTTCTAAGTATTTCTTGCCATTTTTGCTTTAAACTTCTTACTCTGTTTATCTGGAATTTGTTGGTTTTTAGGAATGGTTTGATGAGCTACAGATTTTGTTGAAAGATCTCACAGGTCTTGATGGTAACATCAAGAAAGGAGTTCCTGACCCGACATCTGACGCCTTCGTGTCCTACTGCAAGGTGAAGGCTGTGTACGGTAAGGTGGACCGGTTTGAGGTTCTCTGCCGACTGACCACTGTAACCCACTGGTTGGATAGGGTCAAGGTCATCAAGTCAAAAGATGTAAGTTCTGCTAGGGATGTCTCAACCCTTAACTGTTATATATGGGTAAATTGTGCAGATCCAGATCAGCTTATACAACCCTGCCATCTGATCAGGATGTATACTGTTCCATTTTTAGCTCACCTGTCACATAGTGACAAGGTGAGCTTTTGTGATCGCAATTTGTCCGGCGTCCGTCCGTAAACTTTTAAATTAAACGACATCTCCTCTTAAACCCCTGGGCCAAAGTTGATGAAACTTGCCAAGGATGTTCCTTGCATGAAGCTCTTCCAAAGTTGTTCAAAGAAATCAATGCCATGCAGAACTCTTGTTGCCATGGAAACCGAAAGGAAAAACTTTAAAAATCTTCTTGTCTGAAACCACAAGGCCTAGAGCTTAGATATTTGGCGTTTAGCACCCTCTAGTGGAACTCTACAAAGATTGTTCAAATTATTTCCCTGGGGGTCAAAATTGGCCCGGCCCAGGGGTCACTTCATTTTACATAGACTTATATAGGAAATCTTTAAAAATCTTCTTCTCACAAACCACAATGCGTACAGCTTAGATATTTGTTAAGTAGCATTGTCTAATGGATGTCTACTAAATTTGTCCAAATTGTGTTCCCTGGGCCAAAATCGGCCATGCCCTAGGGTTCTCTTGGTTTACATATATAGGAAAAACATGAAAATCTTCTTTAAAACTACAAGGCCTAGAGCCTTAATATTTGATATACAGCATCATCTAGTTGTCCTCTACCAAATTGTTCAAACTATCCCCCTGGGGTCACAAATGGCCTGCCCCAGGGGTCACTTGTTTTACATAGACTTATATAGGGAAAACTTATAAAAAATCTTCTCTAAAACCACAACGCCTAGAACCTTTGTATTTGGTATGTGTCATCATGTAGTGGTCCTCTACAAAAGTTGTTCAAATTATTCTCCTGGGGTCAAAATGGCTCCTCCCCAGGGGTCACTAGTTGTATTACATAGTGTTATATAGTAAATCTTTAAAAATCTTCTCTGAAACCTTAAGGCCTAGAGCTTAGATATTTGGTATAGAGCATCATCTAGTTACATTTTCTCCACAATAGCAGCTTAATTTTTTTACTTGATTTTACCAAACTTGCAAACAACTCTTGCAACCATTGAGCAGTTGATGACAGGTGAGTGATCCAGGGTCCTAAGGACCCTCTTGTTTATTCATCAGGTGATTTCTGACCAAGAGCCGATCAAGGTAGGTCCAGATTAGATTGGTTGTGCTGGCTGATCTGGATCTTAACTGATCGCACATGCAATAAAACCTGTAAATACATCATATCAGGGCTTTTTTTCAGTCGATTTTATAGCCGTTATTGGGTCATGTTCCCAATAGCAAAACATATACTTTTTTCCCAATTTGAGAAGAAAAATTCCCAATTGAATCAAAACAAACATTTCTGATGAAAAACAACAGCATCAGCACTGCATCTTTTGCTCTTTAAGCCAGGAATTATTGACAATATTAAATATGGATGGCAATGATTAAAAAAACAGCAGATAACAGTAACACTTCTTGTTCCCCAATGATGCTAAAAAAATTACTAATTTCTGGCAAAACGACGATAAATTTCCCAATTCAAGGGTTATGGGTCATATTCCCAAGATGGTGAAAAAAAGCCCTGCATATGTAGTTACATGTTAAAAGATCATTGTGTTATATATCAGATGTGGGTTTTTTTTTTTATATCTGTGCTCATTTCCAAACTGTTAATATAAAATTAACATGCAGAAAGAATATAGTCAACCTGTGCTGCACACTGTTAAAACCTTTCAACAAGAAAAGAAGTAAGTAATAAAAAAATCAACAACTATGCACCCAGAACAAGATTTTGGTAGGGGAAAACATAGTATGTTAACATTTATCTTTAGAACTGAAACACTATGTTTGCAGGTCTAATGTTAAGTTTAAATTTCCAAGTTCTGATACTCCATCACCAGATGTATGTGTTCTGGTCCCACATGGCTGTACTTTACAATACTGTACTTACCATAAGAAAGTCAAAATTCAATCCAAAGAAACCTAAACCTTTTTGTGGTTTCTTGTAATTGTCAAATACAAATGTTAACATGTATCAGTTATTAGTCCTTCAGTCTGTATCTAGATTTATATTGTTTTTCAGCCTGAAGAATTCAGACGTCTGGTTGAGAAGTATATAGAGACACAGGAACCTGGTGCTGGTGGTCAGTATTGGCCGATTGTTAAGCATGTGCGACTGAGACTGCCTAACTGTGATGTGTGTAGCAGTGGAGCTGCCTTGGTGGACTTGCCCGGAGTCAGAGACTCCAATGCTGCTAGAGATAAGATTGCTAAAGAGGTAAGTTTTCATATACTGTGCCCAAGATCATAAAACTTAGATGGGAGACCAGTCTCAAATCTCAAGTTCAATTTGGCTGAAATGGAGACTCCATTTCAACCAATCAGATGCTTGAGATTTCAGATTGGTCTTCAGTTTTAAGTTCTATTATCTTGAGCACATGTGTTATGGTTGCTGTTGATATTTTTTTTATTTGTACTTCCCATGATCTTGGCAGGACATACCATTGTGTATGAATTACAACTGTGTTACAAATCACTCAATGAGGTAAAACATGTGTTGCTATTTAATTTAATACGCTACTTAAATAAACATTTAAAATAGTAAAATTATATGAATTTTTCACTCTAAAAAATTTTTTGCAACAATCTAAAACAACAGTTTAATTGTACATTTGTTTCATTTTTAATTGCATATGATTTCCATAATTTAATCATTCATTGAGCAACACAAGCTCACTTAATTATATTTCATTGAAGTCTCTTTAATATAAAATTATCCTGTTGGTAACTATGGATGTTTGAAGCATGTTTACAGTTTGCATGCAAAATGAACCTTCCAAAAATACCTGGCAAATATCCCAGAGATGAACAAAATTTGCACTTGATGGTTATCATTTGATTATAACAATGATTCAAATAGACCATGATTATATATGAAAAATTGTTAATTATCTTTTATCAGTACTTGAAGAACTGTACAGCAGTATGGGTGGTATCCAGTATTCATCGTGCCATTGATGACAAGACGGCTAAAGATCTGCTTGGAGAGAACTTCCGGCGACAGCTGTTAATGGATGGACAATACGGCAGCATTGCTTTCATTTGTACCAAGACTGATGTCCTAATGCCCTCAGAAATAATCAGGTTTGTATTGGCTTTTCATGAGGTTCATGAGTAAGATAATTTGCTCCAGGGTCCAATAAAGTGTCTCAGACAAGTCTTCAGTCTCACACAGCTACAGTGAAACCTCTCTGTGAATTAAGACCACCAGTGGCACTGGATGGACGGGACAACAGTTGTCTTAACGGCGGGCTGCTGTTAATTTCAGGTAGAAATTAGTTCAAAGCTGTTGAAAAAGGTCACAGAAATACTGGTTTTAATTTCGAAAAGTTTGAAAATCATGAAGGAATTGAAAATTTTATTGTGATCAGATATACATGTACATAAATGTTTGCTGTCAGTTTGAGTTTATCTTTCCAATTTTATGTAAGGTATGACAGTAGTTTTAAATTTTAACTTTTGGCTAGAAATTTCCATAGCTTAAACATTATGAAGAAATTGTGATAAAATAATACATCTATTGTAAACATAATATCGGAGAGATTATGTTTAAACTTTATGCTATAACAGAACCCTAAAACTTGAGGGTGAAACAAAAGAACATGAAGACCAAGTCAACGCAATGGAAGCAGAGAAAAGCGACCTTGAATTGACGATAAGTAAAGCAACAAGAGAGATACGGAGACTTCCTAAACATATTGCCAGTCTGAAGAAGGAAGTGGCAGAGTTAAGGGACACCCTGAGAGAGGTCAACAATCTCCTTGATCCTGTTGATCTTGAGGGCAGTATGGTAAGGTTTTCTCAGATTGTTATGGACTGTTGCAAATTTAGGATTTCAGAGTTCTTAAAATTAAAAATAAAATTTTAGGGATATTTACAACATGTGCAACCAGTATAGATTTATAAGATTATTTTTACCAAGAAACAGCAAAGATCCAGATCAGACTGCACCAATGTCTAGGATGATCTGGATCTAGGCTGGTCTCCAGTGTGAATAGAGATATCCATGAGGTAAAGGGCTTTTAAATCCGTTATTAACCATTGAAAAAAAGCTTTAAAAATCCGTAAGATTAAAGGGCATATTCCAGACAGCTGAAAATACAAGGGTAGGGATCGAATACCAAAATCACTATTTGAATATTCGTTATCCATATTGAAATATATTCGAATATACAAACTTTATTTGACTTTTATCCAAGTGTGTTAATATGTCCACAAAATAATTTAAAGTGCCTGTACTTTTGGAAAGGGCTGTATTTACCTAACTATGAGGGGTCTTTGGGACAGTATAGACACATTTTGTGCGGATACGTTCAGAAATTTTAATGCAATAGTCTTTTGGAAGAAACAACACATATATTTTAAAAATTCTTGAATATTGGAATACAAAAACCATATTCGAATATTCATCATCAAACAAATAAATGTAAATGATCTTAACTGTTTTGTGACTTTATATACTTACACCAGCTTTTATTAGAAGTCGTTATTTTTAGCTCGACTATTCGAAGAATAGGGGAGCTATCCTACTCGCCCCGGTGTCTGCGTCGGCGTCTCCGTCCGTTAAACAAAATATGCACTTTGGTCCATAACTTGAAAACTACTTATGTTATCAACTTGAAACTTGGAATATATATTCACCATCAAATTCTACATCATGACCAACAAGACCCATAACTCTGCTTCCAATATTTTTCAAGTTATGCCCCTTTTTCACTTAAATTTTGTGTTAAGGAAAATATGCACTTTGGTCCATAACTTATAAACTACTTGAGATATCAACTTGAAACTTGGAATATATATTCACCATCATAATCTATGTCATTATCACAAAGACCCATTACTCTGCTACCAATATTTCTCAAGTTATGCCCCTTTTCACTTACGCAATTCTCTCATAACTTTTAAACAACTAAAGATATTACTTTGAAATTTGAAATATATATTTGACATCACTTTCTCAATCATTATCAACAAGACCCATAACTCTACCGGAAATATTTCTGTAAGTTAAGCCCCTTTTGAACTAAGTTTTTGCATTAGCCGAAATATGCGTTTGATCCATAACTTTGAAACAACGTGAGATTTTAACTTCAAACTTAGAATATACATGTATAATCACTATGATAATCTTTACAATAACCACCAAGACCGAAAACTCTGCTACAGTTCTTTAAAATTGAATTTTAATTTGAAATTTAAATAAAGAATTTACTTACTTACTTACTAAAATTTATGTCCTTTTTAAAATAGATTTTGTTTTCAAGTTTTTATGCACTTGGCCCATAACTTTGAAACTAATACAGATATCAACTTCAAACTTGAAAAACATTTTCACCATCATAATCTAGATCACTGTCACTTGACCTACTGTATGTTTTTAAAGTAATGCTTTTTTTCATTTCAGTTCTTTTTCTGTAACATTACTGAAGTAATTGATATTGAACTTAAAGTAAATTTCTCCAATCATAAATTACTAACAAGTTTTTTTTAACTCTTCCAAAAATATTTCATAGTTATTCCCGTTTTCAGTTCAATATTTATGGACCATTATAGAATTATTTCTGTTATTTAAAATTACTTTCTCCCATTCACTTGTTAATAATTTTCCTGATTGCACATGAATGTTTGGCCATAGTTGTTACTGTTTTAATCTTCAAATTGCATTTGTTTCAAATGATTCGAATAGTCGAGCGTGCTGTCTCCTCGGACAGCTCTTGTTAATTCAGTTTAATGCATAGTGTTATACAAATGAGGCATATTTTACAATCTACCACCAAAATGAAGTAAAAGATACTGAATAATATCTTAAAATTACATACAGAAAAATTCCTAATCAGGGGATTGCTAAGAATTAGACTTGGGTGAAGTTATCTCCCAATTTGGAAGAAAAATTATCCCTCCCAATTAGGGAGAAATAGTCTCCATTAACCTCTCTAAAATTGATTAACTTATTCTTTAATTCTTATCCCTGTACTGACTTTCTAAGCATAACACAGTTGGTGTAAAGGAACAACATATTTCAAAGAAGGAACATTTTTTATACGCCCGTTTGAAAAACGGGACGTATTATGGGGACACCTGCGTTGGGCTGGCGAGCGGGGGCCGTCCAAAGGGTTTCCGCTCTCTAAGTCAAAGAGTTTTCATCAGGTCTTTATCAAACTTGGTGAATATGTTGGTGTGCATAATGTCTTGACCAAGTTCTATAACCAGCCAAATCCCCCAGGCACTCCTGAATTATGGCCCTTTAATTGTCCAAAGAGTTTTTGGCCTGTCTTTATCAAACTTGGTGAATATGTTGGTGGGCATAATATCTGAACCAAGTTCTAGCCAGCCAAATCCCCCCATGCACTCCTGAATTATGGCCCTTGAATTGTCCAAAATAAGGGTTTACAGTCTCTAAGTCAAAGAGTTTTCATCCGGTCTTTTATCAAACTTGGTGAATATGTTGGTGGTCATAATATCTCGACCAAGTTCTATAACCAGCCAAATCCCCCAAGGCACTCCTGAATTATGGCTCTTGAATTGTCCAAAATTACTGTTTCCGCTCTCTAAGTCAAAGAGTTTTCATCCGGTCTTTATCAAACTTGGTGAATATGTTGGTGGGCATAATATCTCTGCCAAGTTCGATAACCAGCCAAGTTGCTTCAGGCACTTAAGACTTATGGCCTTTTATTTATACGAAAAATGGGGCAAATTAGCCAAACTTTTTGACGGGTGTATTTTGTGGCATTTTGGCACTCTTGTTGTAAAGTAACAACATTACTAACATTGAGAATGATATCTGATCGGGATTTACAATCTAAACTATTCAATTCATTAGGTTATTTCTGACCAAGATGTGAACAGTGTAGAGCCTGATCAGATGACATCGATTCGATCTACACTGTTGGCGCATGTATTAAAACTTATGTATATGAAGTAACGGGTTAAATATTAAATAAATGTATGAACTGATGATTACAGTCTGAAGAACAAGAAGCTATCAAGGAATATGAAGATGAAATCAAACAGAAAGAAGAAGAGATCACTACTTCTGAGGACAAAATAGACCAACTTCATATTGATAAACAGGAAGCTTCTCAAAAGGTATGATAATACTTCATAATTTTTTAACCCTTTGCTCCATATACTCAGACAGATGCCATAGATCATAAAACTAAGATCAGTTAGAGACAGTTTCAAATCTCAAGCATATGATTGGCTGAAATGGAGACTACTCATCATTTCAGCCAATGAGATGCTTGAGATTTGATACTGATCAATCACAAACCCACTTTGATACTTGGCCCAAGATGGTTGCCATTTTAGCCAATCAGATGCTTGAGATTTGAAACTTGTCTCCAATTTTAGTATTATGATCTTGGGCCCTGTTGTATTATCTTATGCGGAGAAAAACTACACATTGACCTTAAAATGTTGACATCACAAATATGGGCATCCATAATGTACATCCAAAAGAGAAAAGGAAATGTGTCCTAATTAAAGTCATATAAGTCTGCTCTTTTTTCCATCCATCAGAATGCAAGTCTACTTAAGTTTGATCAACATCGAATATTTTTACAAGATAATGCATGAAAGAAATATTCCTTTTGAAAACAGATGATTTTGTGCTTCCAGATAATGGAGTTAGAAAACCGTTTGAATGTTCATAGAAAGGCAATAGCTGCAATTTGTGCAAGAGCGAGGAATGAGTATTCAAAATCGCAGATCAAGAGGGATTTCAAGGCAGGACTAAAGGTATAATACCATTGGTTCAATTACCCAAAATAACAGATGGAATCATCAGGGCAGAGCTAAATGTTTTTTGCATATACTCTGTTTAATTCCTAGCTGTGTACATACCTGCTTTACTCCATGGGATATAGCTTTTACCCTTGGACAGAAAGTGCAGGCTCCAAGGTTATAAAGCTGAGTTTGGAAACCAGTCTCAAATCTCAAGCATCTGATTGGCTGAAATGGCGACTGGTCGCCATTTCAGCCAATCAGATGCTTGAGATTTGAGACTGGTTTCCATGCTCAGTTTTATAACCTTGGGCACAGATCCAGATCAGCCTGCATGTTTTAAGGTAAAACAACAAGTAAGAAATAATTTTTAAGGTAATTTAAACAATTAAACAATGACGTTAATACTGTTGGACAAACTGTTAATATCATTAAAACACAATGTTATTACAGGAGATGAAAAGAAGAGCTGGTATGCTGAACAATGATGATGATGAAGAAGATGACCTCTTCAGTGATGACAGCAATGACGATGATGATGATGAATTTGTTGGTAGCAGTGCTGAGAACCTGAAAGTGTTCTGCTGTAGCTCAACCGAGTACCAGAAAATGAAAAATCTGTTGACAGATGATGGACCTCCACAGGTGTGTAGTGGTGATGTTGCTGTTTATTTTGAGTTCATAAATTTTCACGCTAGGGAATGTGCAAGAAATCATTGTCATGTGGAAAAAAATCTTATATGTATCATCAAGAAAATTACAACTGTTCTAAAATGTCATTTTCGGCCTCTGAAATTAAATGACACCATGGTGTTATTTTCAGTTTTTCGTTAACTTAGTAGACATACTGCAGGGCTTTTCATCAGAAAATTGGGAAGAAGCACTTGCCTTACAAATTGGGAAATTTATGCTCAATAATTGTTTATTTGGGAAAACAAAATTCATTAGTTTATAAATTTAAGTAGTAATAAGTTATACTATTTTTGGATTGGGAAGTAGCCTTATACAGGCCTCTGTTATGTACGGATGAAAAGCTCTGCATGATTACACTATACTGAGATTAACATGAGATCTATCCTTATAGGTGTTCAGTTCACTAGATGACACGCAGATTCCGGCATTACGACACTATGTACATGAGATGACTTCAGTCCGACAGAAGCACTCTATGGAGAGACTGATCAAGAACCTGGGCAGATTTGTGTCCGATGTTCACATGTACATTTCTGGAGGGGTTGATATCGTATGTATTTTAGCAAGAATCCCTGTGACATTTTTTCACATGATTTTAACCCTTTCCTCCTCTGTGACTAGTGTAGATCCAGATCAGTCATCACATTTTTCCTGTATGATCTGCATCTTCTCTGGTTGCTTCTTTGCCAGAAATAACTTAATGGATATTACAGCTATCAGTTTAGATCCTGATGAGAAAACATGAAACAGCACAGATGCTGTCTGCTCTTGTTCTGCACTGTTATCACATGTGATTAAAGTAGTTTCTATGGAGTAAAGTGTAAAAGAAGTCAGTATGAATGAATTGTTGGTATTAGCAGTGTCAAGAAATGTCAACATATCAAACGTTTTGTTCCTGCATCAATAGCCTCCCTGGATGTTGGTTTAACCCTTTCCTCCATATATACGCCTTTTTACGGACCAGTGCGACCAGCATAGATCCAGATCAGCCAGCACATCCTTGCCGTCTGTTCTAGGTCTGCACTGATCGCATTTTGGTCAGAAATAACCTAATGAATCAAAAAGTGAACAGTTTAGATCCTGATCAGACAGCAGTCTAATGAGTCTATGGAGGAAAGGGTTAAAATGGGTGGGTAAGATTTAATATTAGTTTCAGTTTTAAAATGTTTACAAACCTTTAACTGCAGACTTCCCGAAAGTTGAAAAAAAGTGTCAGACATTCGGTCAGACAAGATGTGAAAATCTGTCTGACCGAAACAAATTCTGTCTGACCGAAACATTTAAAAATAAAACAAGCAAAACACGGTACATGTATTAAGGGTGTTTTTATTTTTCTTTGAAACCATTTTATGTAGCATATAGAGGATATTTGTTTTACCAGTGTAAGACAGAATATATTTCCATTTTTATTTCACTTAGAAAATCGTATGATTCACTAGAGAGCAAAATCACTCCCTACTAAACATGGTCAGTTTTTCAAAATTCAAAAGTTCATCTTGGAAGTTAAAGCATTCACGATCTTTTATCCGTATAAAATCTACAAACCAGTCGGTGTTTTTCGTATTTTTTTCTTTTGCAGCTTTTCTTCATTTGTTACTTTTCTCCTTTTACCGGGAATTGCTCCAGTGAAATATTTTTTAAACGCCATTTTGTGACTCCGAAATTACGAAATGGAAATAGGTGAAAATGGGCGAAATGTAGGAAACGGTAGACTCCTACCCAGTCGCAATCAGTCGTTTTGTGCTGAAGAATGGTCATGCGCAGCGAAACAGTCAAAAGAAACAGCAGTGGTACGAATTGTCATGAAGACGAATACGTAAATTATTGCACTCGGATATCCTCACTCATTTCCTTCGGAACAGTTTCGAATAAAAACAGCGAGTAAAACTGTAATTTAGCGAATAAAATTGGAATATGCAGATCAAATGTTTGCCGGACACTCGGTCCGACAACATAGGAAATCATGTCGGACCGGCCCAAATTTTACCGGACAGGTCCGACGGTCCGGCGACTTTCGGGAAGTCTGTTTAACATCAACATTCGACCTTATTCTCTACATGCTTATAAGAGCTCATTATTTTGTGATTTTATTTGAGCTACTTTGCCTGATGGTTTTTTGTTGTTGTATTTTTGTTTTTATAAATAATTTGTGAATTTGCTTATTTCCAATTATCTACAACATTGTAATTACATTTTTATGTAATTTTAGAAATCGGGCAACAGGCATTTTGCCAAAGATACCATTGATGAAGAACTAGAGAAATTTAGCTCCTCCCTGTCACCAGTATTCGAGATGCTCTCTGCAGAAATTTCTGGAGTCTTTGATGGCAGTCTTAGGCAGAAGATGGAAGAAGGGGCAACTAATGCTGCTGATGAAGCTAATGATACCTGTGCCAAATGGGGAAGACCAGTATGTTGTATTGTAGTTTTTAGTTGTAGCAATTCTCTCTTGTGTCACCTGTTTAAGAAAAAAAGCAATACAATATTATAAAAAAATACAACATCTCCTGAAAAACCATTGAGAATCTGATGAAGAGTCACTTAAATTTTATCAACAAGATTCCAAACAAATTTGATTGTTGCAAAATAACATAAGTATATGATGATCACTGTAAATGTCAAGAGTGTTCAGAATATTAGATTGTATTGGCTGCTTTAATGTACAGAGTGAAACGTAAAACATGGGAAGTGTTGACACTCTGCTTAAGACAAAAAATTTTCTTGAGATAGCTGTGGTTTATGTGGTACCAAATTTATTTCCACTTTAGTAACTTCTTCAGGTCATTTTGCAATCCTTACTGAAGTCTTTAAGAATCATGCTTTTAGATTGGCTGTTATAAAAATAGATATCGGGAAAAACACTCTTGCTTATATACAGTGTTTGAGGGGAGTTATTAGATCTAACATTTTGTTAGATCTGTCTTCAGAGAGATCGAAAGGCAATATATAGGGATTACTTTATCCATAACAAAAATAAAACATCACTATGTTTTAAATTGACAGTATATCAGAGATAGGAACGAGGACAAAAAGCAAGGAGGCCTTCATTTTGCAACATACAGAGCTACAGTACGAAGACAGGGGGTCTACACATCTCCCACCTGGGGCCCTGTTGATTTTAACGAAGATCTGTCGGAACCCATGTACCGTAGCATGACCATAGTGTGGGATAGAGCTTTTAGGTAAATAGTTCAATCGCTGGAATTATATGTCGAGCTAGTCCACTCACTTTTTCGTCAAGATTTTGGTAAAGTTTTTTGTAAACGTTTATATTTTCTCAGCGGCTATTCGAGTTAAGAGCTTTGTAACTTAACATAGTTGTCTGACATCACAATAGCATTTACCAGGACAAGTTTCATGACTGTATTTTTTCAAAGCGGTCTTTTTTCACTAAAACTAGGAAAAAAACCTGGTTTAGTTGCAATGCAACGTCTTCTTGTATGATCTTGGGATGATTCGGATCTACACTATTTGCTATTTAATTGATAAGGTTATTGCTGACTAAAAAAACAAATTGTTTAGATCCTTATCAGATTTCATGGATGTGCCGACTGATCTGGATCTTCACTATTCAATTAAACCCGTATATATGGATGAATGGGTTAAGGCTACTTTGAGGCTTGATTTGATGTTTCAGTGGAATGCTGTGGAGGATATTAGACAAGCTGCCAGAACAGATTCTTGCAAAGTTGAAGCAGTTTACGATAGAGCTTGTCAGTCAACTGGAGAATTTAGGCATAACCAGGGATCGCGGTTTGCGTGTTAGTTCCCAGCTTCATGGCAGTGCTGCTACCAAGGTACCATTTTATTGTGTCGCCTAAAATAGTAGGTAAACACATAGGAATCTTATTTGTCCTCTATTAGTCCCCTGTCTTAAATATGAAATTTAATGTTGCGTATAACTTTGAAAGTACTTGTCCTATTCATGGAATACATCATTTGCAAGAACAGCGCCATCTAATGCAACAAGAATGATAACTCCTGTTTCACTATTTTTAGCTCGACTATTCGAAGAATAGGGGAGCTATCCTACTCACCCTGGTGTCGGCGTCGGCGTCTGCGTCGGCCCTACTCACCCTGGTGTCGGCGTCGGCGTCTGCGTCGGCGTCGGCGGCTCCGTCCGTTAAACAAAATATGCACTTTGGTCCATAACTTAAAAACTACTTATGATATCAACTTCAAACTTGAAATATATATTCACCATCAAATTCTACATCATTACCAACAAGACCCATAACTCTGCTACAAATATTTTTTAAGTTATGCCCCTTTTTCACTTAAATTTTGCGTTAAGGAAAATATGCACTTTGGTCCATAACTTATAAACTACTGGAGATATCAACTTGAAATTTGGAATATATATTCACCATCAAATTCTACATCATTACCAACAAGACCCATAACTCTGCTGTCAATATATTTCAAGTTATGCCCCTTTTTTCTTATATTTTGTGTTAAGCAAAATATGCATTTTGCCCATAACTTCAAAACTACTTGAGATATTGCCTTGAAACTTGAAATATATTTTCACCATCAAAATCTACATCATAACCAACAAGACCCATAACCCTGCTTTCAATATTTTTCAAATTATGCCCCTTTTCCACTTACATTTTGTGTTAAGCAAAATATACACTTGGCCCTTAACTTCATTATTAATGGAGGGATTTCAAAATAACTTGGCACAAATGTTCACCATGACAAGGCCGTGTGTCGCGTACAATACCTATGTCTGTAGGTCGAAGGTCAAGGTCACTGTTACAAAAAATAGAATTTTCTTGTCCGGGCTGTAACTTTGTTATGAATGGAGGGATTTCAATATAACTTGACACAAATGTTCACAATGACAAGGCTGTGTGTCCGCACAATACCCATGGCTGTAGATCCAAGGTCAAGGTGACTGTTACTAAAAATAGAATTTTCTTGTCCAGGCTGTAACTTTGTTTTGAATGGAGGGATTTCGAAATAACTTGACACAAATGTTCACTATGACAGGGTGGTGTGTCGCGTACCATGCCCATGCCTGTAGGTCAAAGGTCAAGGTCAATCTTACAAAAAATAGAATTCTCTTGTCCGTGCTGTTACTTTGTTATGAATGGAGGGATTTCAAAATAACTTTGCACAAACGTTCACTATGACAAGGCAGTGTGTCCACACAATACCCAAGCCTGAAGGTCCAGGTCACTGTTACTTAAAACAGAATTTTCTTGTCCGGGATGTAACTTCATTATAAATGGACGGATTTCAAAATAACTTGGCACAATTGTTCACAATGACAGGGTGTTGTATCCCATACCATGACCATGCCTGTAGGTCAAGGTCACTGTTACTAAAAATAGAATTCTCTTGTCCGGGCTGTAACTTCGTTAGGAATAGAGTGATTTCAAAATAACTTGACACAAATGGTCATCATGACAAGTTGGTGTGTCCCGTACCATGCCCATGCCTGTAGGTCCAAGGTCACTGCTACTAAAATAGAATTTTCTTGTCAGGGTTTTAAATACATTAGGAATATAGTAACTTGCCAGAAATGTTCACCATGACAAGCTGGTGAGTCGTGTACCATTTCCATGCCTTTAGGTCAGTTCTTTTCTGTAACATTACTGAAGTGATTGATAATTGACTAAAAGTAAATATCTCTAATAAAAAAATTTCTAACAAGTTTTCTCACAACTTCAGAAATATTTCATAGTTATTCCCCTTTTCAGTTTAATATTTATGGTACATTAAGAAATTATTTCTGTTATTTGAAATGAATTTTTCCCTTACCATTCACTTCACAGACACTTGTTTAGGGGTCATTTGCTGGCCCTATATGCCTATAGAGCTATATAGGCCTATATACAGGCTTACAGGTCTCTAGATCCAAAAGTGGGCAATTTCAGGAAATAAACAGATGATCTATAGCATGAGATACATATACAATCACTTAGAACACAAAATATCCCAGTTTGAAAAAAATACCCGTTCAACAATAATGGTTAATTATTGTTGAACGGGTATTTTTTTCAAACTGGGATATTTTGTGTTCTAAGTGATTGTATATGTATCTCATGCTATAGATCATCTGTTTATTTCCTGAAATTGCCCACTTTTGGATCTAGAGACCTGTAAGCCTGTATATAGGCCTATATAGCTCTATAGGCATATAGGGCCAGCAAATGACCCCTAAACAAGTGTCTGTGAATATTTTTACTGATTGCACATGAATGTATGGCCATAGTTGTTACTGTTTTAATCTTCAAATTGCATTTGTTTCAAATGATTCGAATAGTCGAGCATGCTGTCTCCTCTGACAGCTCTTGTTTTAAGTTTTGCTTCTTTCAAATGCAACTTTAGGTGACACTTGTGTTCTGTGGAACACCAAATTCTAGTTTTCACAGGCTTATTGTTTGCATATTTCACTCTTAAACTAAAAAAAAAAACACCAGCAAAATCAAATCATGTAGTTGTGTATCTTACCAGAATAATAAAATTGTGTGAGTTAATGCTTAAGATGAAAGTAATGAAAGAAAATTAAATTAAAGGACTGATTTCATAAAGTGTTGTTTAAACAGTTTCACAGTTATCAAGAGTAAATTAGAATTGATGTCTTCTCTAACTCATCATGTAACGTCACTTTAAAATATTTAAGACTGAACTGTATTTTTTCATGAAAATTCATCCATGTAAAATTAAATAATAATTTTTATACATAAAAATAGATAAAATCAGTAAAGATGGTTATGAAAAAAAAATCAAAACAAAAGAAAGACGAGGATTTTTTTTTCTTCAAAATGACGCAGACTGAAATGTTTAAACATATCCAAAATGTTCCATTTCTTGTGACAAGTCAAATAATTATGATATATGTTATGTCAAATGTTAAGGGATTGCCACACTCCTCACAATGCTAATTATCGATAAAAAGAAAATTATCAAAATATCAATAATGGCAAAATACCGTTCAATGAAACTTTGCACAAATGAATGTTGCTAATGTATCTTGATTTTGCATACAGTAAGACACGTTAGAATAGTGAAGAAAACAAGCTAGATCTTAAAAATCCTTAAAATTCTATTTACATAAATTCACAAAAACTACATGTAAGCGATATAAAACATAATTTTCAATTTCCAAGTAAGTGCAATGTTACTGGCAAGAAAATGTTGTGTACTTTGTAAAAAACTTTCAACTACTAAAAGAGAAATCAGTGATTGTCATCCGTTTACGCGACCAGGAAGCGACCAGAAATTGAAGGTCAGGCACTTTTACTTATATTTCGTAAAGTTTACATATATATAAGTCACGAGGACACAAAAAATTGTTGTCAGTTTCATATTACTCATGTGGGTATTTAAGGTAGATGGACACGTTGGTGACGTTAGAAGGGCGAAAATGGACTATCTCTTAGATTTCAATGAAATTTCTACCAAAGATAGTTTAAACCATTCACTTTTTGGAAATTATATTATTGATGTCGGTTTACGGCGTCTTCAGAGGATAACAAGCGCCGCCTGGCGGTCACTAATTTTTATTTGATTTTTTGCCGTTAACGGCTTGTAAACAAATCCGAAAACAATTTTTCTTGTTGTTTTATATACATAATTACAATAAAATATAAATCTAACAGAATGGTTATAATAAAAATGAATAATATTGCTTTGTTTACGTTTAATTTAATCTAAACGACATTGAGTGCGTTGCTTTTTGCACGATAAAATAACGACAATTCCAGCGATTTAACGCACTATAACTTTTTAAAATGGACGGTGACATATTGATTTTTTGGAATGTATGGAATGCTGAAATATTTCTGAAGAAAATAAGTAAAAAATAAAAAGGGGTCATCCCGGCAGATTTTTTGCAATTTTTGATTGAAATAAAGAATTAGGCGTGAAATTTTGCGACAACGTCGCTTGTGAATTTCGACTCAGACATCAACATTAAACGCGATAAACATCATACATCATGGCACGTTGTTATACTTTCGTTTTATTAAAGAAGCAGTGTACAAAGAAATCAAACAGTTTTACAAAACTATATTTTATAACATAAACATGCTTTTGCTTGACCGGGAAAACAATTATGCATCACAAAAAATAATCTCAGCTTATATTTTATAACGAAAATTGGCGATCCTGTAAAACGAAAGAACAATTCATTTTACCTTGAAGTACAGTTGTTACCCAACCATTTTGACCTAAAATGACCTTTATTCCACAATACATTGCAAGTTATACTAGTCGAACGTTAAGGATTGAACTTGAATTTAACTAACGGATAAAGAAAGGAATCTCGTTGTACAGAGCAGCCAGTGACCACAATTCCTTTTTCCTAGGTAAAAATCCTGCTATGTGCTATCTTCTCTATAAATATTTGTAAGTATTGAAAACACCCGGTTCTTTTTTAGCTCGACTATTCGAAGAATATGTCGAGCTATTGTACTCACTTTGGGCGTCGCCGTCGGCGTCCCGCTTTGGTTAAAGTTTACGTGCAACCTACCTATATCTTAAAAACTACTATAGCTACAGCTTTTAAACTTGGCACACTTGTTCATCATCATGTCCCGAGTGTGTTTGCCAAGAACCATAACTCTAACTTTCATTTTGATCAAATTATGGCCCTTTTTTTACTTAAAATTTCAGGTTAAAGTTTGCGTGCAAGCTACTGTACAAACTCATAACTTCAATACTACCTATACTACAGCTTTAAAACTTGGCACACTTGTTCATCATCATGTCCCGTGTGTGTATGCCAAGAACCATAACTCTAACTTTCATTTTGATCACATTATGGCCCTTTTTCGACTTAGAATTTCAGGTTAAAGTTTGCGTGCAAGCTACTGTACAGACTCATAACTTCAATACTACTTATACTACAGCTTTGAAACATTCAACACTTGTTAATCATCATATCCCAAGTGTGTATGCCAAGAACCATAACTCTAACTTTCATTTTTATCAAATTATGCCCCTTTTTCGACTTAGAATTTCAGGTTAAAGTTTGCGTGCAAGCTACTGTACAAACCCATAACTTCCATACTACTCATACTACAGCTTTGAAACTTTCAACACTTCTTCATCATCATAATTCAAGTTTGTCTGCCAAGAACCATAACTCTAATTTTCATTTTGTACAAATTATGGCCCTTTTTCGACTTAGAATTTCAGGTTAAAGTTTGCGTGCAAGCTAGTTACTTTCATACTTCTTTTACTATAGCTTTGAAACTTAAGACACTTGTTTACCATCATGACCCTGACTATTTATGCCAAGATCCATAACTCTTTCTTTCATGATAATCAAATTATGGCCCTTTTTCGACTTAGAATTTCAGTTAAAAGTTTGCGTGCAAGCTACTGTACAAACCCATAACTTCCATACTACTTTTACTACAGCTTTGAAACTTTCAACACTTGTTCATCATCATAATTCAAGTTTGTATGCCAAGAACCATAACTCTAATTTCCATTTTGTTTAAATTATGGCCCTTTTTTGACTTAGAATTTCAGGTTAAAGTTTGCGTGCAAGGTAGTTACTTAAATACTTCTTGTACTATAGCTTTGAAACTTAACCATCATGACCCTGACTATGTGTGCCAAGAACCATAACTCTTTCTTTAATTTTTTTATCAAATTATGGCCCTTTTTGTACTTAGAATTTCAGGTTAAAGTTTGCCTGCAAGCTAGTTACTTTCATACTTCTTGTACTATAGCTTTGAAACTTATCCATCATCATGACCCTGACTATGTATGCCAAGAACCATAACTCTTTGATTTTTTTCAAATTACTGCCCTTTTTAGACTTAAAAATTAAGGTTTAAAACTTTGTATACCTTTATTTTATCTTACATCATGTTTATTTTCAAAGGCCCATAACTCATCCTTGCTTTTTTATATTTGATTTTTGCCCTTTTCACTTGAAATTAGAATTAAGACTTATAAATAATTGTTAAAGGTTCAATGTTAGTGTTTTTCATATGTAATGCTATAGAAAATGTTTACAACAGATGTACTTAACATACTTTGGTTGAAAGTGTTGAGTAATTGTGGGGTGGGTGGGGGCATATACTATACTATACTATACTATACTATACTATACTATACTATACTATACCATACCATACCATGCCATACCATACCATACCATGCCATACCATACCATACTATTACTATATTATTACTATACTATACTATACTATTACTATACTATTACTATACTTTTACTATACTATTACTATACTATTACTATACTATTACTATACTATTACTATACTATTACTATACTATACTATACTATACTATACTATTACTATACTATACTATACTATACTATACTATACTATACTATTACTATACTATTACTATTACTATACTATACTATACTATGCTATACTATACTATTACCATACTATACTATACTATACTATACTATACTATACTATACTATACTATTACTATACCATACCATACCATACCATACCATACCATACCATACCATACCATACCATACTATTACTATATTATTACTATACTATACTATACTATACTATTACTATACTATTACTATACTTTTACTATACTATTACTATACTATTACTATTACTATACTATTACTATACTATTACTATACTATACTATACTATTACTATACTATTACTATACTATACTATTACTATACTATACTATACTATACTATACTATACTATACTATACTATACTATAATATACTATACTATACTATTACTATACTATTACTATACTATTACTATACTATACTATACTATGCTATACTATACTATTACCATACTATACTATACTATACTATACTATACGATACTATACTATACTGTACTGTACTGTACTGTACTGTACTGTACTATACTATACTCTACTGTGCTGTGCTGTGATGTGCTGTGCTGTACTGTACTGTACTGTACTGTACTGTACTATACTATACTATATTATACTATACTATTACTATTACTATTACTACACCAGCAACACCAACACCACCACCAACAACATCAACACCACCACCAACAGCAACATCAACAACAACACCAACAACCAACACCACCACTACCACCACCAACAACAACACCTACAATGACAACACCAGCAACCAGCATACCATACTGTACTACACCACGCCACACCACTATAGGTGGGCAGGTATAGTAAGTTGATGGGTGTGGGATCAGTGGTTTATGGGCTGGGTTGTGTAAACCCTAAAAAAATCTACAAGAATAAATTAAGTGTAATTTATTGAATTCCTAACTTGGATTAAGAAACTTTTGTTCATGTGTGTTTGTTGGAGGTGTCATAAACTCCTGAATCATTCCCCAGTTTAAATGAAGCCCAGTTACAATGTGCTTAATAATTCTGACTTTTCGAATAGTCGAGCTTGCAGTCGTTTCCGACTGGCTCTTGTTACTATAAAAAGTTTAGAACGGGGCGCGACTTGTCATTTTCGAAGAAGAAAAACAGTTTTAGCAACCGTTCAATACCATTTCTTTCAAGAACGATGTATAATAAACAATATCAATTTCGGATGATCCGTAAGTCAGAATCTAACCCACTGCTGCTGTACTCAAAGGCAAAAGAAGAGCAACATTTTCAAAACTTGTCTTGCACAGAATATGATCAAAGCACACTGTTGTTAGATCATTTTCGCTTAATATTTGATTCACTCGAAACACTTTTGATAAGCATTGATACAGTTAACTTGGCAACAAGCAGCTAATAAGATGTTTAAACAAATTGTTGTAGTTCATTTAAACGAAAAAATCTTTAAAAACAGTAAGATCTTGAGCTATTGGAATGTTTCTGGCATGGTTATCTATAAAAAAAAAATATCGGTCATTTCAATTGCCATCGGTTAACATTAATAATATACATAAAAATTATATACAGAGATAATGGAAAAAAACAGAAAATTGGGCCCAGTGCATCGTTACAACACTGGGAATGAAGACCAGTCTCATATCTCATAAAGCTGACTATGTAAAACTGAACACAGTACAATGAACTTTCTACTCTAAAATTTAAAACCATATCGGGGCGTCTACATAAGAAAAATAGAGCTTGTTTCGGCTGTATTGTCAATCAGAAAGATCGCTGGGAACGGGGTTTAGTGATGGTTTTAGGCCGATATTTCGGTGCATAGGCGGACAAGGCTGCGCTTCATATGCAAGACGGTTTATTGACTATAGCCGTCCTGACAGTGATGCTTTACTTTTACCATGATGGTGGCATTTGCTAGCATGACAAAACTATGATAACACAGAATATCCTATATACCAGACATAATCTTATCCCCTAATTGCATACATGAGAGCTTCTATCATTACCATAGTCGATATGTTGCAAATGTATATAAATATGCTGTCGAAAGCAATTAAAGGAATGTTGTAAATTGTATGTACTCGTGTTAATGAACAAAATCGCAGATTAAAACGGTTATGTGCGTTGTTTCTCTATTATTTAAAAGAAGGCCTTATTGTAAATTAGACATTATATTTTGTAAATTTAATGTACTAAATAAGTAACCTTCTTTAAATAAAGATATTAATATAATTATTAAACATGAACTGCTATAGGGTTGAAACGTGCTCAATCTATGTTATCACGCTTAAAACAATCACATACACCTGAACGAATCTGTTGCATTTATTATATAGTAATACAATAATATAGTACGTTCAAGACAATAGTATAATATTCTATTGTTGTTTTATGAAAATTAATAGCGTTCATTCAAAATAATAAACTATGCTTAATTAATTTTAAAATAAGAGAGAGATCAGAATTAAGCCTATTTAAAGATAATTTGTTATCTCCCTTTTTGTTTTATTTTTACATGTGTACACTTGCGGATTCAGATGTAAATTTTAAAATAGCTCTAGATAATCTAATCTCAATATTAAAGAAAAAAATATGAACATTATAATAAAGCATTAACTATTTAAGTTTTAAAAAAAAGCTAGATGCCCTCTGGGAACGACCGAAAAAAACCTGTTAACTCATTTAAAAGATGTTATTTTTAAGATGCGTACATTTTACTGTTTTAATGTTAAATTTCGTTTCATTAAAATACTTCATCACTCACATCAGATCCTGAATTTGTAACTGGATCTACGATTTTTATCAATTATAACAAAATAAAACGAAGATTATGTGAAAGATATTAGCACAATTTGCAACGTCCTTTTGTTTATCACACCTACACTTACGAAGTTAATATCGAAATTCACAAGCGACGTTGTCGCAAAATTTGACGCCTAATTCTTTATTTCAATCAAAAATTGCAAAAAATCTGCCGGGATGACCCCTTTTTATTTTTTACTTATTTTCTTCAGAAATATTTCAGCATTCCATACATTCCAAAAAATCAATATGTCACCGTCCATTTTAAAAAGTTATAGTGCGTTAAATCGCGGGAATCGTCGTTATTTTATCGTGCAAAAAGCAACGTACTCAATGTCGTTTAGATTAAATTAAACGTAAACAAAGCAATATTATCCATTTTTATTATAACCATTCTGTTAGATTTATATTTTATTGTAATTATGTATATAAAACAACAAGAAAAAATGTTTTTAGATTTGTTTACAAGCTGTTAACAGCAAAAATCACATAAAAATTAGTGACCGCCAGGCGGGGCTTGTTATCTTCTGAAGACGCCGTAAACCGACATCAATACTATAATTTCCTAAAAGTGAATGGTTTGAACTATCTTTGGTATAAATTTCATTGAAATCTAAGAGATAGTCCATTTTCGCCCTTCTAACGTCACCAACGTGTCCATCTACCTTAAAATGATGTTTTGTGTTGTTTAGTTTTTGTGAATTTATGTAAACAGAAGTTGAGGGAAATTTTAGATCTCGCTATTTTTCTTTACTGTTCTAATGTGTCTTACCATCTGCAAAATGAAGGTACATTAATAACATACATTTGTGCAAAGTTTCATTGAACGGCATTTTGCCGTTATTGAGATTTTTATAATTTTCTTTTGATCAATGAATAGAATTGGGAGGAGTGTGGTAATCCCTTAATGGAACAGTTTGATCGTTTCCTTTCAGCTTACGGAAATGGTTGGACAATTAAAGGAGTTGATTACGAACAAGCAGCGTGATATATCTAGACTAGTCACACCACATGTACAGGCAAGTCTCAATACAGAATACCAATACTGTGAGTATGAGAGCGGTCAGGGGATGTTTATGAGAATCAAGGCCTGTTTGGCTCGGGGTATCGATGGAAAACGAATGACAATGTTTGACGAAGCTACAAGGAGCCTTATGACTGCCCTTGTGGAACTTCAGGTAGGTCATGCAATAACATTGATTGCATTTGAAATGTTCCCAGCTTTGTCAGTGCTGCAACCAATGGAAATAAAAAATTTCAAGTAGCAATAGCTCCTTATATTGGCTTTACCGTAAAAATCTATTACAGGAGTTGAAATTCACTTGAAAATCAATCAAATCCATGAAAATTAGTGTGCCAGGAATGTGACTTTTACTGTATATGACTGCCTCAAACAGTCGCCATAACAGCCAATCAGATCCTTGAGATTTGAGACTGATCTCAAAAATAAGTTTTATGATCTTGGCCGCTGTTATGTTATTACAGACAGTGTAGATCAATATCAGACTACATAAATGTGCGGGCTGATCTGGATCTGCACAGTCTGATCTTGATCCACACTGGTTACTGATGTTATTAAAAATGTGTCTATTCTATAACCCTTTACTCCATCGATACGTCTTTATTGCATGGGCAAACAGTGTAGATCCAGATCAGCCAGCACATCCATGTAGTCTGATCAGGATCTGCACTGTTAACTTAGAAATAACTTAAGTAAATCAAAAAGCAAACAGTGCAGATTCTAATCAGACGGCTCGGATGTACCAGCTGATCTGGATCTACACTGTTTGCCCATGCCACAAATGGGTATATTTGGAGAAAAGGGTTAACAACTCTCTTGTTATTCCAAGTACTGTATCTTTCAGAAAGAGGTGGAGGAGTATGTACGTCTGGTGTGCCAGAGTCTGATCCAGGACCTAAGACGTGCCTTTGAGCCTCTCTGGGAGGCTCCATCCAACTCTGTGATGCTGAGATCAGTTTTCAACCAACGTAAGTTACTCTAATACTCTGATTTGTAAGTTAATTAAACTTATTTTCTATTGGACTGAATGCATATAAAACTAGAAATGTGTCCATAGGACACGGATGCCCCCGCTATGCATGTTTGTCATGGTGAACATTTATAGCAAGTTAATTGAAAATCTAATAAGTAATAACAAACTCACAGCCCAGACAAGAAAATTCTGGTTTTAGTAATAGTGACCTTGACCTTGGACCTACAGGCATGGGAATTGTACACAACACAACGCCTTGTCATGGTGAACATTTCTGCCAAATTATTTTGAAATCACTCCGTTAATAATGAAGATATGGTTAGTACAAGAAATTTCTATTTTTTGTAACAGCGACCTTGACCTTGGACCTACAGGCATGGGTATTGTACACAACACATCATCTTGATATAATAAACATTTATACCAAGTTATTTTAAAATCCAATAAGAAATAACAAAGTTACAGAGCAGACAAGATTTTTATAACAAAATTTTATTTTTAGTAACAGTGACCTTGACCTTGGACCTACAGGCATGGGTGTTGTAGGCAACACACCGCCTTGTCATGGTAAACATTTGTGCCAAGTTATTTTGAAATCCATCCATTCATAAGGAAGTTACAGCCCGGACAAGAAAATTCTATTTTTAGTAACAGTGACCTTGACCTTGGACCTACAGGCATGGGTACTGTACGCGACACACCATCTTGATATGATGAACATTCATACCAAGTTATTTTAAAATCCAATAAGAAATAAGAAAGTTACAGACGGGACACGATTTTTCCAACAAAATTCTATTTTTAGTAACAGTGACCTTGACCTTGGACCTACAGGCATGGGTGTTGTACGCGACACACCGCCTTGTCATGGTGAACATTTGTGCCAAGTTATTTTGAAATCCCTCCATTCATAAGGAAGTTACAGCCCGGACAAGAAAATTCTATTTTTAGTAACAGTGACCTTGACCTTGGACCTACAGGCATGGGTATTGTACGCGACACACCGTCTTGATATGGTGAACATTCATACCAAGTTATTTTAAAATCCAATAAGAAATAACAAAGTTACAGAGCGGACACGATTTTTCCAACAAAATTCTATTTTTAGTAACAGTGACCTTGACCTCGGACCTACAGGCATGGGTGTTGTACGCGACACACCGCCTTGTCATGGTGAACATTTGTGCCAAGTTATTTTGAAATCCCTCCATTCATAAGGAAGTTACAGCCCGGTCAAGAAAATTCTATTTTAGTAACAGTGACCTTGACCTTGGACCTACAGGCATGGGTATTGTACGCGACACACCATCTTGATATGGTGAACATTCATACCAAGTTATTTTAAAATCCAGTAAGAAATAACAAAGTTACACAGCGGAAACGATTTTTCCAACAAAATTCTATTTTTAGTAACAGTGACCTTGACCTTGGACCTACAGACATGGGTGTTGTACGCGACACACCGCCTTGTCATGGTGAACATTTGTGCCAAGTTATTTTGAAATCCCTCCATTCATAAGGAAGTTACAGCCCGGACAAGAAAATTATATTTTTAGTAACAGTGACCTTGACCTTGGACCTACAGGCATGGGTATTGTACGCGACACACCATCTTGATATGGTGAACATTCATACCAAGTTATTTTAAAATCCAATAAGAAATAACAAAGTTACAGAGCGGACACGATTTTTCCAACAAAATTCTATTTTTAGTAACAGTGACCTTGACCTTGGACCTACAGGCATGGGTGTTGTACGCGACACACCGCCTTGTCATGGTGAACATTTGTGCCAAGTTATTTTCAAATCCCTCCATTCATAAGGAAGTTACAGCCTGGACAAGAAAATTCTATTTTTAGTTACAGTGACCTTGACCTTGGACCTACAGGCATGGGTATTGTACGCGACATACCGTCTTGATATGGTGGATATTTATACCAAGTTATTTTAAAATCCATTAAGAAATAACAAAGTTACAGAGCGGACAAGATTTTTCCAACAGAATTCTATTTTTAGTAACAGTGACCTTGACCTTGGACCTACAGGCATGGGTGTTGTACGCGACACACCGCCTTGTCATGGTGAACATTTGTGCCAAGTTATTTTCAAATCCCTCTAATCATAAGGAAGTTACAGCCCGGACAAGAAAATGCTATTTTTAGTAACAGTGACCTTGACCTTGGACCTACGGGCATGGGTATTGTACGCGACACACCTTCTTGATATGGTGAACATTCATACCAAGTTATTTTAAAATCCAATAAGAAATAACAAAGTTACAGAGCGGACACGATTTTCGAACATACACACACACTGACACACACACCCACCCACCCACCCACCCACCCACAGCCAGGGTGAACACTATATGCCCTTCCGCCATTATATGGCGGGGGCATAAAAAGTTGTCCTCAAATACATTAACTGAAGGTCATTTTTGGCAATATCGAAGGTGTTGATATAGAAAATTTAAGTCTGAAAATTTCAGATTTTAATGAATGTTTGCTAATAACAGTCTGAATAGGGTGTTTTCCAATATGAGTCGATATATATATTTATTTAAAATAAATACTTGTTTGAAGTGTGCTATTGTTTTATGTTGATTCATAATTTTGTTATTTATTTTAGTTGCACCCATTGTGCCACAGTATTTGAATTTATTATATACCCATGAATGATTTTAGCAAAGTGCATCGTTAATCCGCAAAATTGATGCAAATCCTCAGATTAGAAATTCCGTATCGAACAATGTCCAGCTTTCCATGTTCAATGTGACGTCCTATACGACTTCCCACTAGGTTGTCATAATTTTCCAGCACATAACGAACTCCAAAATAGGAAATTTCCGCCGCAGTTTTACAAACGTTACGGTATTTTTACGCCATTCATAAATTTTTTCTACGCCATTCTGCTATTATGTTTACCATGTTTTGGACTAAAATTTTGTTGTTTCTTTTATTTAAAATTGTTTTGAGCGAGAAGGGTATATAATAAAAGGAACATTATGTCAGTATGCATTTTGTAGGTTCATATTATTTCTCGTTGCATATGTAACCACATCAAGCTCGACCTTCGGTCTTGCGCCATATTGTTTACATACCCAACTCGAAAAAATACGAACCTACAGAATTCATACTGTTATAATATTCCATATGAATTTTTTATGCAATTTTCAAATTGATATTGCATTTAATTAGTAACATGTAGTAAAATAAAAATTAAAACATAAGAAGTTTCTTTTCTCTTTTTATTTGTGCAACATTTAACATGTAACAGTATTTAGTCTTTTTAACATAAACATGTCATGACAATAACATATAACCCAGCTGACAATTCACAGCAAGATCAACAACCAAGCATCAAAATGCAATTCTACGAAAAATATGATTTTATAAAAAACCAGTGTGGTCCAATGGTTATTTGTAGAATTCCAAGTGGACTGAATACATGTTTTATAAATTTAAACACATTAAATCCTGTGAATGTGTGTCAATCGTTAAAGGTCATATTGGACTTTTGTGCCAAATGGTGTTCCTTTAAAAAAAAGTCATTCCATATTTACTACTGTATACATGTACTTGCTTTACAGCCATATCTGAAGCCAGTGAGGCCATGCACCGAATCTATGATGATGCAGGATTACCACGTACTGAGGAATACGCCATTGTCCCTGCTGGTTTAGGGACAATCACCACAGGAAACCCAGCAGGTCCGAGTCATACAGTCGGCAGCCGCAGAGATGATGGATGGCAGACATTTGAGAAATCATTTCAGAAAACAGAAAATACCAAATATGGTAAGTATATATGGTCCCAAGGTTATAAAACTGAGAATAGAAACCAGTCTCAAATCTCAAACAAGTCGCTATTTCAGCCAATCAAATGCTTGAGATTTGAGACTGGTTTCAAAGTTTTATAATCTTCAGCCATGGTTTGCATCACGGGAAAAGGTGTCTTTGAACTGCTGAAGTCGATTCTTTAGAGAATAGACAATATTGCTTATTCAACATTTTGAGATAATAATGAAAATAGTATTTAGTCAAAATGTGTAATAAATTCACCTATTAATTATGAGGAAAAATACTCTTAGATGTTCATTCTTTGCAAATACAGTAAAATATGGATCAAAATTTTTTTTTATCAAAGCCACATATCAGCATACTGAACCATACCCTGCTGCATTAATGTACATGACTTGCTGTTTTAAAACATTGAGAGATTAGTTCATTGTTCTTAAGAGTTTTTTTTACAGATTCTCTTTAAATAAATAGCGAAAAATGTAGGTTCTTACCAAAATACATGTACAGTGTTGTTCTGTCTGATCACGGTCTACGTGAGTTCGATCCCCAGCCGAGGCGGGAAAAATTTCTCCGTGACAATTGAACTCGGACATTGCGTCTGAGAGTCATTTGTCCCTCACCTCTGATTCAAGTGAGGAAGCAGTCAGTCGCTTGCGGAGAAATTGGTTAGTACTGGTTAGAGACCCAGGAACACCGGTTAGGTGGACTGACCGCCGGGATATAACCAGAAAGGGTTTGAAACCAGGCGTTAAACCCCAAACAAACAAACAAACTGATCACGGTCTACACTGGTTGCAAAGAAATATAAGCTGTACTTCTTCTCGTGCTTAAAGGGTTTAAAGACTTTGTTTAACTGATAAGTAACAATTTTTGTTATATATTTCTTGATTATATGATATATTTTTCACAAAATGTTATATATTAGTGTGGTTCAAGTTTGATTGTTGTCGTTTGATGACTGTTTACAATACTTAAACCTAGTATTTAACCTGGGACACCTTGCACGATGTTCTGATGCACTACGACATTGCTAGCTCTATTGCAAGTGGTACAAGTGTGGTACATACTTTACCAAAGACCGGTTACACTTGATTTAACAGGTACGAAGGAACAAGCTGGTCAGCTCGCTGTACGCGTGAAAACAGAGAAGATCAGTTCCACTTGTGTGTCACAGACCATGGAGACTGTATCCAGGGTGCAGACCTTGCACATCAAACAGGAAAAACCAGACCTAGCTTTAGATGAAGGTAAAAATATAAATGTTACATCAGTAAGATATTAACACTTTCCTCAATATATACGCCTTTATTTTATGGGAACAGTCTTCTGCCTTCTGATCAGGATCTGCACAGTTCGCTCTTTGGTTCATTCAGGTTATTTCTGACCAAAAAGGGATCAGTGCAGATTTTGTGCTGGCTGATCTAGATCTACACTGGTCGCACTTGCAATAAAATGTGTATACATGGAGTAAAAGGTTAAACTAGTCTATGATACTTTTTAACCCTTTACTCCAGATACGACTTATTACATTGGGCAAACTGTAGATCCAGATCAGCCTACAGATCCATACAGGATCAACACTGTTCACTTTTTAGAGTTGTTGGGATATCTTTACCAAGAAGCCAACAGAGTAGACCTGTGCTCAAAGCTGAGCATAGAAACCAGTCTCAAATCTTAAGCATCTGATTGGCTGTCAGTCACCATGTCAGCCAATCGGATGCTTGAGATTTGAGACTGGTTTCCAAGCTCAGTTTTATAACCATCAGCCCTGCACAGACGTGCCGGCTATCAGGATCTGTAGTGTACTACAAGTTTTCACAGATTTTATAGGCAGATTGAATCTTCAATATTAAGATCTGCTTGAAAAATTAAAATTCTGTGCCTACCACAATTAATAAATGCCTCACAATAAGCACAATAAGAATGTGATGGAGCAAAATCACGCCCACATTTTATATATGGAGTAAAGGGTTTAATATTTTATTCCAACACATCTCAGAATGGGCTTCAATTTGAAGAAACTTGACATGTATGTGTAACCTTGTAAAGTAGTCCTGTTGGTTCATGTTTTGCTTGCTCCACTTCTTTATGAAACATAAGAGAATACAATTGCAATACCAGCAACCATCAGTAGAGTTATTGTAGACCTTCTTTCTCATACATGTAATGTAGAGTATTGAAATATGCCCGATAAAAATTTTGGACATTATGAACTACTGATTACAATTTAATACTAAATTTTAATGCAATATATGCGGTTGTAACCTTCAAAAAAGATGATATGTGTTTAATTAATTAATCATGAAAACACTTAATATTATTTTTTATTTTACCTTATTTACTTTTTCTGTACAGGGTGTGCTTCAGACTTTGGGTTCCAAACATTGCAAGATTTACAGAGTGGGAAACTAGAGATATCTCCAGTAGAAGTCACTGTTCAGACTCAACCAGCCTGTAGCAATACTGATTACAGGCCTTCGAAGGCTATACTCACTGTGCCAAAGCCTGGCTCTGTTCCTAGTCAGGGCATAAACAAACCCCTCTCAAGCAGCCATGTTCATTCTGCCACAAACATGCCAAAAACATTTTCAGTCATGCATGATCATACTCCGACTAATATTCAGCAAAGTTTGCTACGGATGTTTCCCACCAACTCTAGTCATTCGCAGCCAAATCCTTTGTCATTGGCTATACATAATAAAGAAACAACATCTTCACAAGTATTTAATCAGCTACACAAAACAGTTAACGGTGTTGCAGTCCTAAAACAACAGCCTACAGTTACAAACAGTGCTCCAAACCTTCAACAACAACAAATTATGACGAAAAGAACTCCAAATATTAAACTGCCAGCAACAAGTGTTAATCATATGCCTGTTATTGTTAACAGTATTCTGATCCCAGGACAATCACAAACAACCAATAACAGAATTCCAGTTGTGAAATCGCCAGCAAACACAAACAGTACTCGTTCAGAGAATTCTGGTATTTCCCAGCAGGGTGTAATTGGCACCACGCTTCTACAACCTGTCAAATCTGCAACAGTAGGATCTCAACCAGGTGGACAGTCACTTAAATGGGCAGTTGTAGAACCAAATGCAAGTGGACAGTCAGTTAAATTCCCAACAGTAGAATCACATCAGAGTGTTCAGTCGGTTAAATCTGCAACTGGATCTGTTCAAACACCAGGTTCTTCAAACTATACCATCAGTGCCAGCACCCCAAAACTGAACATGGTGGTTGGAATAGAGAACATAGCAGAATCCCCAAACGGTAAAGAAAATGGTATCACTTCTTCCCAAAAGGGAGCCTTAAAAGGGAAGAAGCTGTCAGGTAGAGCCAGCCTCTCCCTGTCACAGAGAAACTCACCAGTCCGCCCCAAACCAGCACCGGTGATCAAAACTGAACCTGCAGATAATGGATTATATGGCCGGATAAACCGACCAAAGTTTTGTAAGTGCAGTTAGAACATGTATTGACTAATTATTTACCAAGCTTTTGTAAGAAATACCCCTATTGGTGTATTTTTATACTAAAGAATTGAGGCTAAAACTGTGATTTGATACAATTATAATCAATACACTGTACTTTCTGTAGTTTACCAGTGAAATTTACTTACTGTAATATCGTGAGCATCACTGAAAAATAATTATTGCAGTAATATAAAAAATGAAGAAAAGCAAATCATGATACCTAAATAACCCCTTTTCATTTTGCATGATTTACTATCCTGTAAGGATATGTCAAAATTTCTCTTTTTCCAGAAACTTGAGACATTTTTTGTGGACCTAATTCTATGGAACCTCTGTACATTATATTTAATCTGTGCAGCCTAACCATGGTCTACATTGCTTTTTGATTCATTTGATTATCTTTGACCAAGATTGGACCAGTGAAGATTCAGATCTGATGGCATGGATGTGCTGGCTGGATATACACTGGTCACACACATTTAAATGGGTACATATGGAGTAAAAGGTTAACAACCAATGAAACTGATTTAGTGCTGCATAAAATATGAACATTAAAACATGAAATCTTCTCTGTTTTTTTGCAGTGGGAACAATAGATCTGACTGATGAACTGCCAGAACTGGACTGAGGCATCAGATGATTCTTGAAGGCTTTACATGACATTGTATGATGAATTCGTACAGTGTTCACACAATAATTGTTGTTGAAGATAGTCTTCAGTGACAGACAGTGACAGTCTATAATAAGTGATAAGTGGTTTTATAGACAATCTATAGTGATTGACAAGTAGTTTTATAGACATTCTACAGTGAGTGACAAGTGGATTTATAGACAGTCTATAATAAGTGACGAGTGGTTTAAAGACAGTCTGTAATAAGTGACAAGTGGTTTAATTAAAGACAGTCTGTAATAAGTGACAAGTGGTTTTATAGATAGTCTGTAATAAGTGACGAGTGGTTTTATAGACAGTCTGTAATAAGTGACAAGTGGTTTTATAGACAGTCTATAGTGAGTGATGCGCGCTTTTATAGACAGTATTTTAGTAAGTGACAAGCGGTTTTATAGACAGTCTATAATAAATGGCAAGTGAGTTTTATAGACAGTCTATTGTGATTGACAAGTTTTGTTGTCCAACAACATGTCTGAGTTTCATGTGCTTAAATAGGATTATCTAAGCTTCTTTTATTGATTTTAGACAAACTGTACTAACTTTTATGTTACCAACTTTGTTTGTTATATTTGAATTTTATCGTAGCAGATTTAGTCATTTTCTATCTTTAGCTCATTTGTTTCAGACAGAAGCGCTAATGTTGTAGCTTTCCTGACATTTAGCATTGTTGTCCTAGTTTATCTGGTTAAGTTGTTTTGTTTTTTTGTTAAAGTCCACTTTATCTCGGGATCTATTCAAGGTAGAGATTCGAAACTTGACAGAGTTGTCTGACATCACAGTAGCAAGCACATGGGCAAGTTTCATAACTCTCTGCAGCATTTTATCATAATCAAGCACTTTTAACATAATCTTGGTTACATTTTATGTCAAGTTTTGTTTGTTTACTTTGAAATTCGGTTAGATAAGTGTAGGTATGTTTTTTCCCTCTGAATTTCTTCAGGGTATACCTTACTTTAAAACCTTATGAGATTGTTTGACATAGTAATAGCAACCACATAGCTAAGTTTCATAACTCTTGGCTGCGTTATGTCATAGTTATGCATCTGCTTTTAGTTAGAATTTTGTTCAACTCCACTTTTCTCAGAAACTACTAAAGATGCAGCTTTGCCACTTTACATGATTGTTTGACATTGTAGCAGCAACCACATAGACAATCTTCATACTGAATTGTTTGTGTCGCCCTTTCGAAAGAAGGGTAATACATAGGGATTACTTTGGCTGTCTGTCACTAAAGTGTTTGCTTTAACTTTGCCATTTCTTAATATTTCTTCATAAGACTGTAAATTATATAACTAATGATAAAAAGGTAATGACAAAATCTATAGACCAAGATCATATTTCATAGAGTACATAGATTTTGTGGCGAAAACTTAATGTTTGCTGTAACTTTGTCATTTCTAAATATTTGTTCAAATGCTTTCAAGTTGTATTGTCTATGACAACACGGTTTGGATTTATGCAGTTTCTATTGGTCAAAAGTCCTGATCCAAATACTTTTTTATATTTACATTTTGTCAACAACAAGAAAAGCTATAAATTTGCCATTCCTTCATATTTCTTAATCAAACTTTCATATTATATTACTTATGGGTGTGTTTTAGGCTAGCCAAAATCTGTAGAGTATAGTGTCATTTTAAACTGGTGCTTGTTAACTTTCTTTTATTTGGCAAAGTTTCTAAGGCCGACACAAAAGTTCAACTGGATCCCCATTTTTAAGTTCATTGTTTACAAGACGACATTCAAACTTCGTCCTTGAAACTTTACATAAATGATTGTCATTGTATGAGGGGTGATCCAATAGTTTTGTCACTGCCCTTATAACATTTCGTAGTAATATTACAACCACCAAACCACCACATATAAATGAATGTCTTACAAAATATCATGGAAAGTTTGATCTACGTAAACAAAATTGTTAATTAATAACTGTCATTTGCCTATAGCACATCAGCAACCAGCGCTGCACACAAACCATGTCATGACAGTAATTTTAAATATCACAAGACCTTCAACAATTAATTATTATTTTGAATAAGTATGTGTGTTTTAAAATTTTCACATTGAATACATCAAATCTTAATACTTATATTTAATACTAATTAATTACTTTATTTTAGTAGAAATTTGCAATGTATAAGTTAAACCAAACTAAACAAGTTAACTTAGCGTCAGACACCATTGTGATGTTCGCATCTGTTTGTATTGTTAGCTGTCCGGTCCTTGCATGATCATCCAGTGACCATATCCCTCCCGAAATCGTTCATACCATCTATAGACGAGTCTTCCATTTAGTATCTAGTTTTCACCATATGTTAAATTTACCATTTTTATCTTTTTCAAAAGAGATTTTCCTATCTTGAAGCAAAAATGTAATACAGCGCTTTGTGGCGTTGTTTTTTTTTTTCAAGTTTTAACATTTTCTTGTTTCAAACGACATTCGACTGTGCTTGGAAAATGTAACCGTGCAATCACCTCATTTATACTTAAACTTCTGTTCACAGTACCTTATATGTCACGACAAAAATGTTTCTTCTGCTTTTGCAAATTTCTTTTTTCTGAAATTTATAAACTTTTTTAACCCAGAAATAATACTTATCCTGAAAAATCGACGAGCTATGGTTAGCTCATAGCTTGTTTATCAAAACATTGTTATAGAGTGCTTTAATTGTTAAACTTGTGGTATTATTTAACTGGAATCATGTTTGTTTATCAGTATATACTAATCATAAAACAATCGGACTTCAAATTTTTTGCGAACTCGAGGCAGTGACAAAACTGTTGGATCACCACTCGTAAATACCACCAAACATATGCATTACATACCTGGGCTGAAGGTTATAAAACTGAGATTGGAAACCAGTCTCAAATCTCAAGGATCTGATTGGCTGAAATGGCGACTGGTAGCCATTTCAGCCAATCAGATGCTTGAGATTTGAGACTGGTTTTCATGCTCAGTTTTATAACCTTGGGCACTGTTCATCATAATTATGTAATTTTACTAGCTAAACAGACTTGCGTCAAAAAATCATAATCCTGAGTTCAAAAACCAGTCTTCAATCTCAAGCATCTGATTGGCTGAAATGGTGACTGGTCTCCAGTTTTAGTTTTATGATCTTGGGCCCTAAAGGTGCTTTTGTTTAATATGTAAGAGAAGTTTTGTTTTCAATTTAGTTTTTGTTTGTTTCTTGTTTTATGTTATGGTTGTTTAGTTTTTAGTCCAAGTTTCAAAATGTCTACACAGCACAAAACGGTTTTCACTCACTATTAATCAATTTAAAATTTTATTTTATAAAATTAGCAATGGAATATGTTTCTTATATACAACTCTTTTCTCCATGGTTATTCCAGATCAATCTGCACATCCATGCTGTTGGGTAAAGATCTACACTTTTTGCTTTTACAATCATCTCCATTTTTTCTGACCAAGGAACAAACAGTGTAGATCCTGATGAGACAGCACAGATGTGCTGGCTGATTTGTTTCTATACTAGATGCATATGCACCAAGAAGTCTTCACTGGAGTAAAAGATCAAACTCTTTGTCCGTTCATTTTCTTACAGATATTTTCTGAGTTTCACATCAATAAATTTTCACTTCATATTTTTTAATAGAAGTATTTTGAAGTTATCATGTATTTTTAATTACATGTATAATGATATATGGGACTTAATACATATTGAATAAAATAAGCAACTTCATTATTTGCAGTTACTGCCCTTTTCAACTCCAAATATAGTTATGATAAAATATGGCTTGAAAAAAAAAATATTCAAGCAAAATAATACTTTCGAAATGGTAAGAATTGTTGGCAGGCAGTTTAAAAGTACTTGTTTTAACACATTATGTATGCCCATCATTTAAAATGTAAATGTTCTATTTACTGTTGATATTCCATAGAGTTGGGGGTCAGAAGGCAAGTTTTTCCTTCTAATATTCAAATAAAGAAAACCAGGTTTTATGTAGTGAGAAAAAAAACAACACAACATTTTTGAAATTGGGTAATCATATTAAATCAGATTTCATTATCCCTCAGTTAATTACAAATGTATCGTAGAACATTTTCAATCACTGTAAAAAACTTCCTATACATCGTAAAAGTTATCATTTTGCAATCCAAGAGTGTATATGACTGATGAACTACTGTTGTTTCCATGAATGATAGATCATGTGCTAATAAAGATTTGTTTTCTAAAGCCTTGCTAGTTTGTGTTACTTTATGGTTTATTATTCCAGAAATCAACTGAATACTGTTTTTCTCTTTATTCTATATACATTTATACAACTTGTTGCATGTAAACTGTTCACTTTTTGGTCAGAAATGAACTAGTGAATCAAAAAGAAAACAGTAAAGATCCTGATCTGGTTCTATACTGTTTACCAATGAATAATAGCAGTATCCAATGTAGTATAAAGTGCTGCTCGTAACTTATTGTAAGGTCATGTGGTTTTATGCATTCAAGTCATTTATTGCATTAATTAGTGTTAATTCATTTTATTAGATGCTTTCCAATGAATTATAGAATTTTCCTGGCGAAATAAAAGTTGTATTTCACGGTTTTAAAACAGTGGAATATCATTTTTATTTTCACTGTTTTTCACTTTGGTACTGGGAAAACACAACATTTCAAATGAAAATGTTTAGAGAATGCCACTTTTGAAAATATGAATTCCGGAGCTCAATTGGTGGAATATTTTTCTGTCTTAGATTCTTACACCGGTAAAACAAATATCCTGTGTATTAGCAATGTCCACTTTCCAACTTGTAAAACTTTTATCCAGTTTCCATTATACCACGACCAACCAGTCAGATTAATGCATTCATCTGAAGTTGTGTCTCTTCAATTTCTTATATTTGACAAAACTAGCACTGTACGCTCTAGCTTGTTAAGCCATATCCAGTTTTTGCAAAACTTGATCGGAATACTTATGGACATAATACCTCAGCTAAGTTCAGTTACCTGTCGGATCATCCCAGTAACTGTAGTGTTAGGCCCAATAATTTTTTAGAACCTCACCAAATTAGCAGTGTCAACTCTCTTAAGAATAATACACTTGTATTTTGCGGCAGTTGGGCGCTATTTGTCAATGATATTTTATGCCTCCACAGAGTGGGAGGCTAGAGTTGCACTCATCTGTCCGTACGTAAATCCTCCAAATCTTGTGGCATCAACTCCACCTAAATTATCAGGCAGATTTCTTTCAAACTTGCACAGATGATCAAGAAGGATATTACCAGAGTTATGGCCCTTTGATATTAAAAATGATGCAGCAGTTGGAGCATCAGTGTCCGAGAACGCATTCTAGTTATATAATATGCTCTAGCAACCATCGACCTAAATAACTTCAAAGCATAAAATTAATATAGCCCCTTATATCTATAAATTTACTTATTACTCCATGGTTTGAGGCAACATGACCGGTACATTGTATGTAAACCATATTTCCTACATTACATTTGGTACTCTCAGAGTACTGATGGCTTTTAAGGTTAGTTGTCAAACACAACAGGTGGCATGATCCAACCTTGTAAAAGGTTATCTCGAACCAAAGAATAATCAAACAATATGTAGATAAATATATATCAACTTCAAGGAGATATTTAGACAAAATAAGAAGTTTTTATTCGCATCTTTTATTGCAATGGAAAATATTATACCATAATATAAAACTTATAAGCTTCCAGCAAGCAAAAATAGTAAAAGTAATTAAATTGTAGAATATAACAGTTACTTAACCCATCTTAGAACTGTAAAATTATTTTGAGAATGAAAATAAAAATTAGATTATTTTAATTCTGAACATAATATTAACAGATCTTGATAAAAAAATTCAGAAGATCAAATAAATTTTCAACTTTACAATACATGTGTTATTTCAGTAAACATTGTTACTTTCCAGTTACATTCTTCTATTGTATCAAAGTAAGTCCCTGAAATTAAAATGTAACAGTAACAAATCCATCCATGCTGCCATTCAACAGAAATTGAGCTTGCGTAAACATATGAATCTGCCTCTTTCCAGAACTTTACATTCTTCTAGTGTATCAATGTAAGTCACTGTAATTAAAATGTAACAGTACTGAATCCATCCATGCTGCCTTTCAAGATAAATTTAGTTGATTTAAACTTATGAATCTGCTTACTGTCACTCACTACAGCAACTGTCAAATCAATTAATCTGAAAACAAAACACACATGATCACCAGACAGGTAAAGGTTGTTGTGTAGGGAGAACTCCAAATCTTTTTTTGACTGTCACTCTTTGTCTAGAATATTTATCCTCTGGGGAGAATTTGGCCGGGTGAGCTGACATGGTTGGTCTACCGTTAGGATCTGTTTTCTGAAAAAAGAAAACATTTATGACGTTTATAGAAATTTTACTATTTTAACCTTGTTATAAAGGCTTACTAGGGTAATTTGGTACTGTGAATTGAGATCCAGTTCAAATGATTAGACGAAAATTTCAAAAAAAAATTAAAATGAAACTAAAAATTGTGAAATTATAAGTAATATTGGGACACAGGGATACAACATTAGACTTAAAATATATGGATGTTTTTTTTTTCTAATTTCCACATGTCGTTTGCTTCAAGATCCTTTAAAATACCTGGTTTTCTGATAGATATAACAATGCAAAAATAAATTTTTTAATGATATCATGTGTCACTAAGAAAACCTGAAATCCATTATCTAGGCATATAGAAATAATTATAGCACTAACAATAGCATGAGCCTTTTATCATACAGAAAGTGCACATTATACAACTGGTATGCCTGTGCATCCTTAAAAGTTAAATATGTTTTATGGGTATGATCACAACCATAGGAACTTGGTTTTCGTAATACATATACGCGATATCTCAAAAACCAGTTAATTAACCAAACTTCCGTTGGTTTAATGGCTGCGCACCCATTCAGTTATATTAGCACTAGGTCAAATTTTTCAACTTCACTATTTAGATGTATTGTTCGCTGAAACCTGGTCCCTATGATCACACAACAAAGGCTTACTAATACTTTCAATAAGCGTCGTTTGATATTGACCAAATACAACAAGAAATTATCAAATGGGATCAAGTTTTGTTACTTTTTTTCCAAACGAAGCAAAAAATTCATTAATCTCACCTTAAGAGTATATACTCGATTACCCTCATCGTCAAGATAGTACATCAAATACATTTTCCTTTAAAACTTATCTCTTCCCACGTGCGATGTTTACAAATTTATCGTCTATCTCGTTGGAGGCTTGGAAATTCTAAATTTCGCACCCGCAGATATTGTTGTCATCTCGTCAAATCACAGTGAAGTAGTCTACTAAAATTGCGAGTTTCAAGGATATATCTTGTCTCAATGCATAAATTGATGGAAACAAACATTAAACTAATTAACTCACCAGAAAAAAATAAAAAAAAACACTTATTATTAAAGAAATATACATTAAAGAAATATCCTGCTGTTGCGTAAAAAATGATCACGAACATTTCTGCCCATTCCAGGAAATGATCATACTTTTAAAACAGTTTAAATTTGCTTCGTCTCTATAATCGAGTAAATTTCTGATCAGAATAAACGGGAAATTTTTCACATCAGATTGAACGTGAAATTTAATGTCGTTTAATTAAAAAATGTTACTGTTACATTGATATTTTCTTGATTTAGTATTTAAACTTCTGCCGGGTTGACCATTCAGTATGGCTTCTTCCTTATAAGCACGAAATTAGCAAATGAAGACAGCTGTAGATTTGTAATTTATGGCCCGATTTTGTAAATTCTTGATATGCAGAGATCATCAATATATTTAATATATTCCAGAAATCCCTCTTTCAGCCTATCCCGTAACGGTAATCGTTTAAGCTTTAAGCAGTTTAAGTTATATGTGTGACCAGTGTAGTCCTGTGTAGGCTTGCGCACCGGCTGTACAGCCACTAACTTCTGCAAAACACCCATTAAAAATACAAGCACTGGCTGAATATAAATTTGAATATGAATTTGAAAAGAAAAGAAAAATATTTCACACAATTGGATAACAGGAAGGAATAATATTTTTATGGCCGTAACAGTTATCATGGACTATCAAACTTCTGCGACGTTGTAATAACGCTTTTTAACATTTGTGTACCTTGAAATCTATTGTATCGCAATAGAAGACAAATAGATCAAAAGATTTAGCTTTTCCCATTACGCCTTAATTCGGTTATTGTTTACTTAAATCACATTGAAAGGATATGTATTAATCGATCATATTCTATAAGAAGCAAATTATGATATACCAATTAAACCTGCATTATGATTTTAAACCTCTATTGTACTTCAAATTGTTAAGACCATTTTTGTTGACAGTTGAGGGATTGATATGTTCGATAAAACGTGTTACACTTGGAATAAACAATACGTAAATCATTCGATATAATCTGACTTTTAAAATTTTATTTACGCTAATTCTATATAAATTGGTTCTTAATGAAAATGTAAGTTCGCAGTACCAACTTTGGGACATCCAGAAGGTTTTGAAATATTAACAGGAATATGATGAAGCTAACCAGTAGATGCATTTGAAGAAACACTTTATTATGGCATATTCAAGTTTCACTGGCTCGACATTTCGCGCAGCGCGAAAATAACAGAAATACAGAGAAGCTAACATGTAGATGCGTGTGAAAACAATGAAGGATGGCAACATAAA
The DNA here is from genome assembly GCA_038501625.1 of Corbicula japonica. NCBI lineage: Eukaryota > Metazoa > Mollusca > Bivalvia > Venerida > Cyrenidae > Corbicula > Corbicula japonica. Next base: position 11,544,068 of record JAZAYU010000005.1, read on the forward strand.
GTATCACTGGCAGAACATTTCACGCATCTCGGAACATTTTTGTTGTTTGCAGAATATATGTGATTTCAGTATTACAAACTACAAGAAAACATCTTCAAATGATTTTGATTTAAAAATTTTCCCGAGCGTAGCAGTACGCGAGTAATAAACCTGCGCAACAATAAGTGATTCAGCAGTAACTTTAAGATATACTCATGATGTAAATCAACGAGAACGAAACGTAGACTGAAAAACACATTAATACGTTCTGAAAATAAAACAACAACAACAAAAGTATGGAGGTTACAAGTAAGAATCTTCTTGTGCAAACCGGGCAACTGTCGACGGAAAGGTTAACAGCCGGGAAAAGAGGGGATGAATTCCGCGCATTTGTTAGAAAACTTGAACAACTTAAAACAATGGTAGAGGGCTCAAAGAAAGACATTGATAACGATACCAAAGAAACACAGCTAGCTCATGCAAAAACAGTTGAAGCCATCCGAAAGTTCAGAGAGGATATTAATGGATATTTAGATAAAATGGAAGAAGCACTACTAGAAGAGTGTGAACAGATAAAATACGAGAATGAGAACGCTGTAAAGAAATTGGAAACTGAATATAGGGAAATAAAGTATGACCTGGACAACATACAATCCCGAATTTCATCGTACACGAAACATTCTAGCGATTTATTTATACGAGCCAATGAAACCGGCTTGCGTCTGAAACAATTATTTGAAGACCTGAGGAATGACAAAAGTGGAGTTAAACTTCAGACTTGTTCGTTCACGCCTAACAAAATTCTTGTTGACTTTTTGGCAAAATGTAGACCATTGGGCTCAGTGAAGACCGCGCTGAATGGAGAGTACCAATATATGTTTAAGAAGAATATTTGCGACTTGGTCCAGGAAAGCAGAGGTGAAGTGAAAGTCCAGTCATCGTCGAATAAGAAAGATTGCTACATCACCGGAGTTGTGGCTCTTTCTAAGAAAACTATTGCTTGTGCCGATTGGGGAAACTGTTCTGCTAAAATCATCAATACGGAAAATGGTGAAATATTATCCGAGGTATCTTTATCTGCCCAGCCGTGGGACATTACCACAGTGGGCAACGATCAATTTGCAGTTTCATTGACAAGCGATAAGAAAATCCAGTTTCTACAAGCAGGCAACGGTCTATCCAAGGGACACGTCATAGACGTCGGTGGTCGCTGCAGGGGTGTTGCATACAGTAAAATTGTCGAAAAGCTCGTCGTGTCATACGACGATCCCCCCAAAGTGGAAGTCATGAATACTATGGGTAAAGTGGCGCACTGTATCAAAAAGGACAAAAGTGGCAGCAATCTTTTTGAGCGCCCTTATTATGTGGCACTGAACAAAACAGGCGATAGTATCTACGTATCTGACAACGAGAAAAACTCTGTGACTAAAATCACGTTTGATGGACTTGTTCTAGCCGTGTACAAAGATGGCGAGCTTAGGTGCCCTAGAGGGTTAATGGTGTGCAGAGACGAGTCGATTATTGTGTGTAGCTCCCATGGGCATTGTGTTCATCTGATATCATCCGAGTGCAGCCGCATAAAAGTGATCTTGAGGAGAAGGGATGGTGGAGAGTTCTGTCAGGCTTTATGTTTCTATGACAACACAGACACATTATATCTCAGCTCTTTTACGCTGAGTGATAGGATAAGGTTCTACAAGTTTGCTTGATCTCTGCGGCTTTGCAGTTAGATAGAGAACTTTCCGAGCAAAACAGTATGAATAGGACCGGGAAGAATTGCGGTCCAATTATGACCGACGGTACGGACTCTCGTCAGTCCGTCACCCGTCCGTTAAAACCAAGAATGTTCCTCGAGTAAGCGATATCTATTATACAATGTACATATATTCATTTGACTCTTTTTTCACTCTTTTATGTAGATGACATCTCAAAATGAATATAGTCCGTTATCGATAATTAGACAGTCACGTGCGAGGGCGAACAGTATAGATCCAGATCAGCCGCGTCTGATTAGGATCTAAACTGTTCGCTTTTTTATTTGTTAAGTTATCTCTGACCAAAATGCGACCAGTGCAGATCCTGATCAGACGGCACGGATGTACCGGCTTAACTGGATCTACACTGGTCGCACATGCGTAAAAAGGCGTATATATGGAGGAAATGGTTAAAATCAGCAAAAGATTTTACAAATTTGACACCGCCATGTTCTGTTTTGAGTGTTGATCAATGGAAAAAAAAATTCGCTCATTTCTGTTATAAGACCGGTCGTAGTTACATGTCTATGAATAGATTATCATGAGACTGTCTACTTATCCATAATCATTTATTATATTGGATTAAAACAAGTGTATCAGGTCTTATAAAGACTTGCATATGCTTGAAGAGGATGTCTATATGTTGACCTTTTATTTGCGTACTTCTTATATGGAATTAAATTTGAATTGTTAGTAAAAGAAAATTGTTTATATATTTGCAGTAATATGGCACGTCTGTGGTGAAGTAAATACTAAGAAAATAGTAAAAAATCAAGAAAGAACTCTGCGTTTCATTTACAATTCTTCTTCTTCATATGATGTTCTGCTGAATAAATCCTAATTTCCTTCATGAAAAATAAGGCGACTGAGATCTATTTCCATTGAACCATACAAAATTATTAACAAAACATCTACTTACTTGAATGATCTAGTAATATATCATATGTTGTTAATTAACTAAATGCTTGTTATTGTATCTTGTTAAAATTTTGTCGTTCAATAGCTATGCATAGCTAATGTTATCCTTAATCTACAATATCGACTATAAATAAAAGTTTATATATATATATATATATACGTTTATGTACTTGTAACATGCTATATGGTAAATAAATATTGTTTAAACTAAATAAAAGCCTTTGTATCTTGTATCTTGTAATTAAAACGTGTATACCGTGGGAAATTCTAAGTTCTTGCCTCAGTGATAGCACGAGAACACTAAAACAATAATATAAAGTGACATTAGCTTTTTTCGCATTTAACAATACTAAGTTATGTTATTTTGGAACCGTCGTTATTATTTCTCTAGTGTCTGTCCTGTGACCCCTGTTATCATCAGTACATTTAATGTACTTTTCACTGTTATCCTCGCACGGGTCATCAATAGAAGGATCTATCGACAATAAGATTCATCGTGATTGTTTCGATTCACTGTCCACCATGCTTGAGAATAGAATTATACCATTAAAAAACTCATTCTAAGCGAATAAAGAAATAGAGATGACCGCGATGTCACAGCCAACATCAATTAAGCAAAATGAAACTGAACGCGGACTTACATGCAACGACAACTCTTGTATGTATAAGTACGGGGTTAGATTCGATTACTTCCCTTGGACCACAGTTTTCAATTGTGATATTTATTGCGAGTCAGTAATGAGACCGGTCCTGTGTGTCAGGCGTAGCAGACAGGTCTGTAAAAAGCTGGCGGCCGACCAACCGGTGGCATCAGAAAATGTTCCTGAAGAGACATACGCCTGCTCCGTCGAGACGGTGTAAGTTAGCATATACGCCTGTCTTGATGGTGTCACTCGTCGGCGTCGACTGCAAAAATATTTACGCTCTGTAATTTAAGCAATTACCAAACTTGGCCAAAATGTTTAGCGAGCCAAATTGCTGTAGTAGATGACGGATATCAACCTTTTTTTATAACATTGGCAATTGAACCGAATTACCGGACCGGTAACGTAAAAGTTCCACAGGGTGCATTTGTACCTGTGTGTTTATAAAAGAAGGCTTTTTTTTATCTCCGTAGTAAAGATTGGCGCAAACTGTGCGTCCGTCCATGATTGCGTCTGTTATGCTCTTTTATACGTCTCTACTTTTTAGGGGATTTCGATGAAACTGTTATGAAGTTTCCCCATTGCAAATTGTCGGAACGCTCAAATTTACCCAAGTTTTTGTTCTTACATTATTTTATACTCCTGTGCGCAACTCCTCCTACATTTTAAAAGTGATATTGGCGATTTTTTTGGCCGGAGATGTTGAAATGATGCGTCCTGCGCAAATATTAGGCACGATCAGTTTAATTATAAATATGTAACAAAATAAAGAAAAATCTGTACATAGCTCCTCCTACACTTCTTAAGGCTTGCTGACGAACCATATATATAGTCAGAACATCTCAGATGAACTGTCTAGCGACCATTATCGGGATATTGCGGCAATAAGTATTTAACGAGTTCTCCAATGCATGTCCAACATTGTTGGTCGGGTTGTTGGGATACTGGCGAATTCGAGTTATTTCCCATTTAACACACAGACGAACTAGCGTTTGGTACAGCTTACGCATTTCTCCATAATTTTCACCAAACTTTCATTTGACAGTCGTCAACGGCCGAATGACCTAACAAAATTCTTCAGGTCTATGCCATTTGAATGTATCAGAAGTCTAGCTAACTCGGCATGATTGTGTTTTTTTCCATATCTCTAAAGAAAAAGCTAGTCATGCACATGCCCATATAATAGCAAAATGTTCATGGGCAAACCCAATGTTTTGTTCATGTACATAAATTATTAACATTGTTTATAGCTTAAAATTGGCGTTTCTTCGTATTTTTCTATCAACTTTTCAATATACATGTTTCAAAATTAATTTTGGCTCCTACAATAATCTTTTCGGTGGGGTTAGTGTTTTATTAAAAATTTTATGTATCCGAAGGTGCAAACAGAATGGTTTTATGAAAAACGGCTAGAATTGAAAGTTATTGCCCATTTAAGGTGTTAATCTCCGCCACGTGACTTTGTTTGTAAATAAACCCATCACTTCCGGGTTTTACTAAAAATAGATCAAAATCGTGACGTAATGTAATGGAGTTTCGCTAACTTGAGAAAAAGTTTCAATGAAATTAAAGGATTGACTGTTATGATAGAATTGCAGGATATACAGGAATTTGAGAACTAGTGTTAGTTAAACCAACAGCAATGGCTTCGATGAACAATGTCCCGAAAGAGATACTCGGTAAGTTAATATCAAACAGGTGTCCCAATTTAGCTTTGCAGAATGTGTGGGTGGGGTACACACAAAAAAGTTTAATAACTTTTGTTAGTATTTAATTTAATATGAAGAGTGAAGACTTCTATACATATGTCATTTGTTTCAAGTTTCATATTGGTATGGAAATAATGAAGTTTAAACAATTAAGAGACACGGCAACAGTAATTTTAGGAAATGTTGTTGTTGTTTTGGTATCACAAACAGTTCATAGAATGAGGCACTGGTTACTTACTTGTGCATGTCAACCTTTATAATATGTTTTAAATTGACTGTCATGACTTCTGCAACAATATGCAATAACTGTCACTTTTGCAGTAACCCACCATTTTTTTGTGTATCTTCCTACATGCACAAATGTTGAGTCAGAAATTAAAATTTATTTAAAAACAAAAACAACAAATGTTAATACTAGACTTTAAACTGTGGCACATATTGCTCAAAGTGTGTTTTACAGACTGCACTGACTGAATAACCAACAGTAAAGCCAAAACTGCAACTGTAGACTGCAAGATGTACATGCTGATCTGGGTCTACACTGGATGCTGACAAATTTACTGCTGTGGCAAAATCTAGGAGAATTGCTCCTTGATGAAAGCATTATGTTTTGTGTAATAATACGTTAAACTCAGGTTGCAAATGAGTTTCTTACAAGTGCAAATTATTGAAGACCTTTTTGGTCAGTTTAATTCACACCATGGTTATAATCAGGATCTACACCAGCGGTTATCAGTGTATTATCCAGATCTGACAAATTTTACTACAAATGTGCATGTGTATCTGTGGAGCAAAGGGTTATTAGGAATGTTAATGTGAGTGTCATACTGAACCACCATTAACTGCATGGATAGGGCGTATATCCCATGTACACCAGGTGTAGATCCAGACTTTGGTCTAAATTAATCCTTTGAATCCAAAAGAGAACAATACAGATAATACATGTATGGATAGAATAACAAGTTATATTTAAGTCAAGCTTACCATTCTGGCTACTAATTGAGAGGTAAATGATTGTTTGAGCTGACAAAACTGATCTTTTACTAATTTGTTTTCAAACTGAGAGAGAGCTTTCAGCGGTGTAGCGGGTTCTGCTTCTAATAATCTGATTATCTCTCATTTCCAGACAGTATGAGAGAGTGCCTAGATAGAAGAGTGAAACTGTCAATAAAAAGACTCGTCAATTATGAAACCAGGAAAGACAAGATAGAAAACAGGGTTCTGGTATGTACACAGTTTCTACTACAGCTCACATAAAATTGTTTTTAAATTGTTTTGTTCAACCGAAAGTATGAAAGCCTACTTACAGGATGCTTATGCAAGTTAGTGGTAAGCAGTGGCTTGCCTTCAGGTGATTTACCAGTACACCAAGGAATGGCTTAGAGAAAGACTTAGGAGAAATAGTCTCTCAAATTTCCAGCACTTCTCCATCTGCTTAGCCAAGGGAAAAGTTTTTCTCCAAATGTTTCTTACAGAAATTCAAAATCCTAGCCGACTTTTACCAGAAATTGGAAAGACTTCTCCCAGTTGTTACAACCTAAGCCAATCTCTGTACACATTTTGTGGCTTGTGGAAGTTTGGCCAGGCTGGAGCTCAAACCTTAGACCATGTAAATTTCTTTGTTCCACAGTTTCTCTTTGTTGATAATTTATTAAGGGTTAGGTCTGGTATATGGTCAGTGCCCAAGGTTATAAAGCTGAGCATGGAAACCAGTCTCAAATCTCAAGCATCTGATTGGCTGAAATGGCGACTGGTCGCCATTTCAGCCAATCAGATGCTTGAGATTTGAGACAGGTTTCCAATCTCAGCTTTATAACCTTCAACCCAGAATAAATAAAGCAAACTCCAGATTGGCTTAAGTTATATTGGTAACCAGTTGGCACCAAAGAGATTTTTAAAAATATATCATGAATCTAGAAAATGGGGGAATTTCTGCAAATGAAGATAGCAAATGCAAAGGAAATCGTTGGGAATTAAAATATTTCAGGAAGAAAAAAGAAACCTGATGCATCACTTTCGGGTTACTTTATCTTACCATCTACAGTGTTATTGATAAAAGAATAGTATTATTGATAAAAGAAACTAATAAGAATGTAGGTGAAAGGAAGCAGAAACTATTGTTAAGAGTTTTGTATTAAATCTGCTGTTTAAATTTATTTGACAGAAACATCTCAAATGTTAGCTTCTTCTCGGAAACGTTGGAATTCACAATGTATCAAGAAAACAATTTAGATCCGTTTTAGAATGTGTAAAGCTGAAATTTGATCAGGGTCTACATTTAACACAGTCAATAAGCCACATTTTACATCCTGGGTCAAATACAAATGTATCTAACCACATTACACTGGGCTGGCACACACATAGATTTCAAGGTGCCCTTATTGCACTTTTTTAATACTTTTTTCATGTTTGACAAATCAGACAGCCCAATTTGGGACAGATTTTATCACATGAGAGATATGTAAAATATCACTTCCTTCTCTGTTAAGGTAGTTAGATTACAAAGGTATTAATCAATACAAAACCATTATTAAACAAGTATTAAACGAGTATGTCTTTGGCTTGCTCAGCTAGAATGTGGATGAAATTTTTGCCAGGAATTTCAATACATGTTGATGCTGATTTTTTTCATTTGGTGCAAGAATATTTGAATTTACAAACAAGATCCTTTATTCCGTTTATTTTCATTTTATCATGCATGCAATCAGTATAGATCTAGATCAGCTGGCACATCCATGCCACCTGATCAAGATCTACACTGTTAACTTTAGGTCAGAAACAACTCAGTAAATTATTGATATGGTAAGGTTGAAAGTAAAAATAAATCAAACGCTACTTGCTTGAATCAAAATGCAAGAATCTGCATCATGTTGCTGACATTAAATCACATGAAAACCAGGTAATCATGACTTCCTTGTCACAGTATAGCTTGTTCACCTGTTACCGTTAGTACAAGGTTTTGGTTTTATGGTAATATATAGGCATCAAGATGCAAAGAGCGACATATGGTTGACACATCTGTACTCAACAAGTCATGGTGTTTAACCTTCTACTTCTGAATTAATGTAATGGACACTACCTTCTATTTATTTTGTCCATCCCATTATTTATTCATAGGGATGTTTTTTACAGCAATTTATGAACTGAATAGTAGACCCTGATCATACTAAGAAATATTCTGTAATGAATCTGACAACAAATAGTGTAGATCAAATGTTAACTACATGGATGTGCAGTCTGATCTGGATCTGCGTGTTTGCTTCTTGCTTTGAAATGATAAAAGCAAACGGTGTAGACCCAGACCAGACTGCATAAATGTTTAGGCTGATCTAGATCTACAGTGCTCATCCATGTAGTAAAAAGGTTTACCATCATGAAAAATAAAGTAAAGCAATTTTATTATTAGTTAAGATAATTGACTATCTTATACATCCCCTGGCATTGTGATTATGACCTCTAGAAAATAAGTGACTCTGGTTTTCAAATACGATTGAAAACACCGACATTACAATTTATATATCCAGTTTAGAAATCTGTTACTGAAAGTTGCTTTGGTATTTTGTATACAAGGAAGATAAAAAGACAATCTCTAACAGAAGAAAAATGTATTTTCTATGTAACATATATCTAGATAATTTTTCTTTATCACGTTCCTTACAGTTTTTTAATGGCAGGAAGTTTATTTAGTGGTGTAAGCGTGGATTATACTTGAGCACTGGCTGATTCAAGTACATGTAGTATAGGTCACTTGTTATATGTTAATATGCAAACAGTTGATCTAAATATGAAACTTATCATAAATTAATGACCTGTCATGTTTATGGTAAATAAAAGAAGTCCATTTAAGGAGTGAGTAAATGTTTCGGTCATAAACTGAAAATGAAAATTTACAATCATGATATTCATTATAGATTTAACATACATGTAATAGGGAATTCATAATACAAAAATGTTGAGTCACTTTTAATGAATACAGTTTATATTCCGTTTGGAACCAGTGTAGATCCAGGTCTATCGGCACATCAATGTAGTCTGATCTGGATCTACATTGTACACTGTTTTCTTCTTGGGTCAGAAATTTTATAGCTTAATGAATCTTAAAGCGACCAGTTTATTATATAAGCTGTATCCTATGGAATAATGGGTTAAACAAGTCAGTTTTCCTTGATGCTGTAAACAGGGATGAGCAGATGTTGTTAGAATAGAGAAGTGTTTCAGATTTAGGTAGAAGTTGTGAAAGTTATTTTTATAAAACACAGCTAAAAACTGCTTCATTGGCTTGGCAGAGGGAGAAGTTGAGGATATTTGGAAGATTATTTCTGCTAAGTCTCTGTCTTTACTAATCCCTGTCCAAGTACTAGCTTTAGTGGAATGCTATCGTTAGGCTTGATTGAACAGTCTCCATGATAATAGCTGACCAATAAAATTCCCATAATGATTACAGATAAATATTTGTGTAATTGTCTGTAATACATGCTATTCTATTGACAACAGTTATGTTTTCTGCTCTTCTGTTGACATATGAACAGCTACAGCAATGACAATTTCGGGCTCATCTTTTGAAAAGTACTGTTTTCATGCTTTCTTTTGACAACAGATGCAATGTTCTTGCTTTTCTTTTGACAATTGTTTTTTCATACCTATTGTTGTTTTTTTTTGACTGATTAACCCTTTCCTGAGATACACCTTTATTGCTAGGGCGAACAGTTTAGATCCAGATCAGCCGGCACATCCTGATCAGGATCTAAACTGTTCGCGTTTTGATTCATTAGGTTATTTCTGACCAAAATGCGACCAGTGCAGATCCTGATCAGAAAGCACGGATGTGCCGGCTAATCTGGATGTACACTGGTCGCATATGCGTAAACATGCATATATATCAAGGAAAGGGTAAAAGTTCTTTTCCAGGTATATATATGCTGCTGTATTATACAGCAGTTTGTCTTAGATGATGTATGTTTATATTGGAATATATTTTACAAGATAATTTTGTGTGGTAATTGCAAGAAATGATACAATTATGGGATCTGCGGGCTGTCATATGTTGCCAGTTGATTCAGCTACTGATATTTTTTTTCACATTACTGTATGTATGGTTATTAACTGAATATTTTGTTTTTGTATTTGCAGGCATTTTCAACATACAGATTGTTCATATTTACTGCCAAGTCTGCAAAAGATACAAAGGTATGCTGATGCTGTAAGCACATCTGATATCGTATTAGGATGTAATCTGTTTTATATTATTTTCACCACTGTATATTACATCATACTTTTCACTGCTTACAGTATAGGACAAACAAATACATACAGTCAAACCTGTCTTTAGCAGCCACCCAAGGGAGTGACAAAAAGTGGCTGCTCTATACAGGTGGCTGTTAAAGACAGGTTAAGATGAGAACAAATTGCCAGTTTAGGACATATTCAAACTGGCTGTTTAAGACAGGTGGTTGGTATTTGCAGGTGACTGCTAAGGCAGGTTTCACTGTATATGGTTGCAGATAACTGGTTGACCCTTTTTATCACAACAAAAATCAGTAATATTGTAATATGACAACTTGTATTTACATTCCTGGCATTTAAAACTGGGCGTCTTTAACCCATTACTCAACAGATATGGTCTTTATTACATGGGCGACGGATATAGATGCAGATCAGCCAGCACTTCATTGCCATCTGATCTGGATCTTTACTGTTGGCTTAGTGTCTAGATATAATTATATCAATCTAGATTAGATGGCAGAGACTGATGGCCACTGATCTGGATCTTCACTGTTTGTCCATTCTATAAAAGTCGTATCTATTGAGTAAATGGCAAAATATAAAAATTAAACAAGTATAGAATTAAGTACTGAGATATATTTGCACTCTAAGAGTTAATAAAACAGAAATTTCTTCAAATTTTATTTTAATGCTTGTTCATGACACGTGTACGTGTGGAAATTCTTCCTGCTTGGTAGCGATTTGATACAATAAAATTCATAGTTTTTTAACCAATTTTCAGATTCAGGAAGTGCATTCTCTGTACAAATATATTGATTCCTTTAAGAAATAATATAAGAGTAACCAAATCTTGTTTAACATTTACTCCGCATACATACATTTTAATGCATGTGCATAATTATTCAACAAGTATAGATCTGTGCTATCTGATTGGGTTCTACACTGATTGCATCTTGTGCCCAAGGTTATAAAGCTGAGCATGGAAACCAGTCTCAAATCTCAAGCATTTGATTGGCTGAAATGGCGACCAGTCGCCATTTCAGCCAATCAGATGCTTGAGATTTGAGACTGGTTTCCAAACTCAGCTTTATAACCTTCAACCTTGGCCAGAAATAAGCTAATGAATCCATAGCGAACACTGTTGATACTGATTGGATGGCATGGATGTGTCAGCTGATTTGAATCTACACTGTTTACCTATGGGATAACAGCCATATCCCATGGAGTTATCAGGATCTATATACTTATTGTTAAAATGATTCTTTCAAAACACCTCTAACAACCTTAAATGGGAGAAAAAATAGATGAGGCATAAAGATGTACATTACTTAAATACGTTAAACTAACGAAAATGTATATTTAAGCATATGCAATTTTATACTCCAATTTACACAATAGTTAGAGTAAGAGCTTTTCAAAATCAGTGGTTATTTAATACTTAATCATAAATTATCACAACACTCAAACATTGCGATGTTTCATTCACTGGTAACATTTAGTGATAAAATATTATTACTAAGGTGGCATATTTCTGCCAGACAATAATCAGTTAAGGTCACGTTTCTTACATAGTATCTATCTCCCTGTCAATAGAAAGCTTTTTGGTCAGAAAGAACACAATTATTTAATTAACAAGTGAACAATGTTGATCCTGAGCATATGGCACATCTATCCCCCTCTGATCTGGATCCACACTGTTTGCTCATGCAATAAAAGGCATATATATGGAGGGAAGGGTTAAATTTAGTTGCCTGCAGATGGCTTAAGGTTTTCAGTTGCAAGGAAAGGAAATGTTATTTTGCCAAGTACTTTTATTGAAAATTAGATAAGTTTGGATTTCAATGAGTGATATTTTCATTTTCATATGATAATAATGAAATAAGGAAGGAACTGAGTCACATTTTACAAAAATGTTGTTAATTGATGTTTGAATGAATAGCACTGTCACTCTATCTGATACAGCTCTTAACCCATGTTGAAGCTGGGTCAATACAGAACAGTCACACCTTTGTTCATTCTAGGCTGAAGGTTATAAATCTGAGCATGGAAACCAGTCCCAAATCTCAAGTATCAGATTGGTTGAAATGGCGACCAGTTGCCATTTCAGACAATCAGTTGCTTAAGATTTGAGACTTGTTTCCATGCTCAGTTTTGTAACCTTGGGCACTGATCAGGATCTTTACTAATATTAGCCAGATTTATTTGGTTATTCATGACATAGTAGCAAACTGTGTAGATCCTTATTAGACTGCATACATTGGAGTTGTGTATAGGGTATGAGTCATATCATGAGAGATGGGATATAACCCTCATGTAGTGATGACTGGATAGAAACCCAGTAAACATGCTGGTGTTATATACCTGTTGATGATTTTGTCTAGAACTCAAACATGGCAGAAAAAAATGTCGAAAACACTAAAAATCAGACAAAGGTAGTCATTGGTTTCACTTACACTAGAGAATTTAAGGATAATTCAGTCTCTTAAAGGTACATAGATTCATATAATTTATTGTTCAGTTTGAACCACAATAATTAAGCCTTTTATAGTTTCTAAGGGACACAACCCTGTTACACCGGATTTATAAAACTTCTGTTAGTATTGGATGAGTTATGTCCCTTGAACCCCTTGTTAAAATGTGTATCACTGTGCTGTATTTGAACTTGATATGTTGGTACCTGTCTCCCAACAGTTCTATTTTACAACCTAATCAAATGCTCCATTTGTTTATATTTCAGTTAGAAAGCAGTATTCATTACCTCGAAATCAAAGGCATAGAAAGCAAGAGGCCCAATCAAGTAAGTCTACTGGACTTTCTGCAATTAAAAGTATTTCCCAAAAATTTTGACAGGGCACCATTTTATGAGCAAATTTTTCAGCTGCCACAGCCCAATAGCAGCTGCTGCCTTGCAGTCACCATCTTGATTATGCCCACTTTTTTTTGGTAAAACAGATGCCATCTGGTAGCAGTTACTTATTTGTGACCTGCGTTACTGAATGTTTTGATTTCAGACTGATGTATTGGCGAATTTGATAAATTATCATCATTTGTGTTGTTTTGTTTTCTTTATATTTACAAATGCTATCAAATGCAGTTACCTGACGTGATTGGAAACATATTTTTTGGTGAATGCGATGTTGCACATAACTATTAATTTGCACTCGAATATTGTGACATATCTAATGTTTTATGTGGAAAGATGAGATCTGAAAAATTAAAACTGTTAACTTACAGTGCAATTTCAATTTATGGACCCCAAATACGGTGTTATACCAAGAGTAAGGTGCATTTAGAAATATCAACTCTATATATAAATGAATAAGTATTTTGTTGATGATCATATTGTGGAAGATTTATGTGATGATTCCTTGAGTATGTGATAAATATGCAAATGCAATTCATTGACACTTAACTCTTTACACCATAGATACACATTTTTTATGCATTTGCAACCAGTGTTAATTCAGATCAGCCGGTACATCTGTGCCTTCTGATCAGGATCTTGACTGTTCACTTTTTATACTGAAATAACCTGAGTTCAATATAAAAAAATAAGTAAAAATTAAAGAATGTAGAAACTGATCAGATGGCACAGATGTGCATGCTGCTCTGGATCTACACTGTTCGCCAATGCTTAAAAGTGAGTATATATGGAGGAAAGGGTTAAAATGATATCTGTGTTTTTTAGCTTGTGTTGACAACAGCCAGCAAATCCTACGCATTTATGACGTTAGAGGCAGACACAGATGAAGTTAACCACATGATCACACACATCGGCACTTCACTGAAGACCATCTTCCCAGCTTTTCCTGTAGAGTAAGTGCTAAATTAATGAAGTGGTCTCCCTGTTATCAACCAAGTTTTATTTGGAAAACATTGGTTATTAGATTAGGGTATTCGATGGGCAGGCAGGCAAGGGGGCATCCACATTTCATTAAGATTTTGTTTAAGTTCACTTTTTATCTAATAACCATTCAAGTTAGAGCTTTGAAACTTAACATAGTTGTCTGACATCACAAAAGTAATAATCAAGCCAAGTTTCATAACTGTTGACTGTATTTTGTCATAGTTATGCCCCTTTTTCCACTTAAAATTTAAAAAGGAAACCTGGTTTACATGAATTTTGGCGTCTTCTTGGTCTTCAGTTATTAATTGGACGAGTTTGAATATGGGTCACCTGGGGTCAAAAACCAGGTCACTGTTACAAAAAATAGAAAAATCTTGTCCAGGCTATAAATTTGTTATTTCTCATTGGATTTTAAAATAACTTGGCTAAAATGTTTACCATGACAAGGTGTAGTTTCGCGTACAATACCCATGCCTGTTGGTCCAAGGTCAAGGTCACTGTTACTAAAAATAAAATTTTCTTGTCTGGGCTGTAAATTCCTAATGAATGGAGTGATTTCAAAATAACTTTACATAAATGTTCACCTTGACAAGGGGATGTGTTGCTTACAATACCCATGCCGGTAGGTCAAAGGTCAAGGTCACTGTTACTTAAAATAGCATTTTCTTTTCCAAGCTGTAGATTTGTTGTTTCTTATTGGATTTTAAAATAACTTGGTGTAAATGTACACCATATCAAGACGTTGGGTCTCGTACAACACAACTTTGTTGTACTCAGGTGAGTGATAAAGGGCCATCATGGCCCTCTTGTTCATATTACCCACATCATATGTAGTAAGGTCCATAACTCTAATAATCATTTTCCAGGATAATCTCCCCAATAATCTTAGAATTTTCTAAAAAAAATGTAATATTTAACTTTATTTAACTATATATTTACTACAGACTTGAAACATATGATCCTTTCATCTTTCAAATTATATGCATGCAGTATGCTTTGTCTTCCACAAGCATATTTTTCATTACAAATGTTTATTTATAACATATGTATACCTATTCGATTTCAAAGCTACATTTCGGGGGCATATGTCAATTTCAAGTGACAGCTCTTGTTTTTTATGATAGTCACACAAAATGAAATCAAATGTTTTGTGTTATAAAAGCAAAAAGGTTTTAACCTTTTCCTCCATAGATACACTTTTATTGCATGTGCAAACAGGATCACTTTTTTATAGATACGGTTATTTCTGACCAAAATGCGACCAGTGCTGATATGGGTCTACACTAGTCGCACATGCATAAAAAGGTGTATATATGGAGGAAAGGGTTAAGTGATATGAAATAATAGTAGCAGATAGAACGTTTTGCTTTCACCCCAGAATTTGTAACTGTTCTAATTACAGGAGAATAATAAAGAAGATAGATGTGCAGCCACCAGACAGATTAAATCTGATGAACGACCTGATCCACACCATAGAACAGAAAGAGACAGGTCCCTGTGGGGGATTTACCCTGATGTACGCCTGTATGTGTGACTTCCATAATCTCACATACAGAGATGAAGTGGCATGGGTAAAATTTTTCTACATTTTTCTATTGATCTAAAGGGGTTGGTCCCTGTAGGGGATTTACACTGATGTATGCTTGTATGTGTGATATCCACAATCCCACATTGGGATGAAGTGGAATGGGTTATTTGTACATTTCATATTTATTTTCTCTTGAACCCAAAAGACAGGTCCCTGTAGTTGATTTATCCTGATAATGTGCATGTATTTGTGATCTCAAAATCACATACAGGGACAGAGTGGTATGGGTACCAGGGTAAATATTTTATACAATTTTTTATTGAACAAAAAGAGACAGATCCCTGCGTTTGATTTGCCCAGATCTATGCTTGCATAGGTGACTTCCACAAGGTGGCATGGGTTAAACTTCTCTATGGTATTCATGTAAAATTTAATGTATTGTAAAATTATGATGTAGAATTAACTTGAGATCACGATGCAGTGAGACAGTTTATTCACTCTGATTTTCAAATGAATACTTGAATTATTCAAAAACAAACTTCATCATAGGCTTTACTTATCAGTTTCAAGTCATTGACATTGTTTTAATGCTCTTTGTTGAGTATTCTACAAATTAGACCTTGGATGTTAGTCATGAATAAAGTATTATTTCAAAATGGTGTTGCTCATACTGAACATTTACAATGCAGTACTCCTTTATCTTCATAGGTTTATTTTTGATATTGCAGGATGTGGACACTATATATCTCTCCCAAGAGTGCAGGGAGTTAAACCTTAGAGATTTTGACCATCTCAAAGAAAGGTAAGTAGTGAAGCAGAGTATATACCCAAACTTTTCATGAGTATATGATAACAAAATTGTTAAGGTCATGTGATAATAGCATAAATACACTGAAGCTATCCGAAGCACATGCTTGGGTAAAATTTGTGAAATTACTAACACAAAAAAGAAATGTTGTAAAATATAAGCATGCTTGTAGACTGCTCCCTGGGTGTAAGGTTTGACCTTAATATTAATGTCATGAAACTGGACCACCATTGTGCAATTTCAAAAGTTGCTGAAATAGGTACTGGGCCCAAGATCATAAAACTAAGATTGGAGACCAGTCTCAATTCTCAAACATCTTGATGCTTAAGATTTGAGAATGGCCTCCAGATCTTGGGTACTAATAATATAATTACCGTAATTTCAGAGATTTGGTGCCAATTGTGTCGGCATTGGTCCATAACACTTGGTTTACAAGTCTTAATGCTAACAATGTGAAATTGGTAAGTATGATAACAAACTGTTAACAGCTGAAGCATCTTTAGGATGTATTGAGCATTAAAATATATTTTTAAAAGATATTAGTAAGGCACCCAACCCTCTAATATAACAGGATGACAATTGGGGAACTGAAGAATAAGTCTTATTAGGTTGAAAGCTAGCATTTTGGAAGAGCCATTTTGTGTTTGAATAACAAGTGTTGATGTGAGTTTAGTCACATCAGTTAGATGTCCTCTGTCAGTGAGTCACATCCGTTTTCACACTGGCCAGGGATGCTATCTCCCAAACTACAGCTTACAATCTTTTACTAGTGATTACCATGTGGTCACTTGTTTTTCACAAGTTCACTGCCATCCTTTTGTTCTGAAAGCTGTGTTATCACAAATACTTAGAGAAAATTTTATGGTGTAAATATAAGAATTGACTTTAGTTTAAACTTATTTATTTTACATTGATTGTGAAACAAGTTATTCCAACTTATATTAATCACGCTCGATGACTGCTTCCTGGGTTTCCAACCAGTACTCGCGCTGAATGTGGATTGAGGAAACTGCAGACGAACCCGATCTTTGGTGGGATTTGAACCTGCAGTCTCCAGATCTGGAGTCTGACACTCTACCCCTAGACCACTGATCTTCCAGAAATGAATTAAATTTTTATTTTGTTTATAAGGGTGTGTAAGTCATTTTGTAGTTTAAAGTAAGGACATAGCCTAAATGTTTTAATACCCTCTTTGAATGCAATTATATATTGATTGAACTCTTCACTCAATATTAGTGTAATCTCCATAACTCTGATTTTGAACAAATGAGCCATATTTATTTTCAATGTGATCTTAAAAAAGTAAATGATTATTTTTAGATACAAATTCACGAAAATTCTTTTTTATAAGATAGCTTTTTATTTAATAGTCTTGTCCAATTTTTGTTCCTTATTTGTTCCCTTTCTTTTTCTTCGTTTGAAAGTCTGAACTCATGTTTTGTTCACAGTCTGCTGAAGTGTGCAATGAAATTCTTCGTGTCATGAAAAAGAATGGTGTGATAGAGGCATTGTTGCTTAGCAACACTGGAATCTCAACGTAAGTGCACCAAGGATGAAGTAAACATTTTATCATCTTAAGAATTCATTTTACAAAATTTACGTTTGTTTTGAAGAGGCTTTTAGAAAGGTACCATGTACATTAAATTATTATGTTGGAAGTGTTTGCCCAAGATCAGTATTTCCAGTAATTATACTATTGTTTAAACTGGAAAACATACAACCCCCCACCCCAGTTCGCCCTGTAAATTGAGTGTAGTGTGTACACTGCAGCTCCACTATATTGTGATCTTCAGTGTCCCAAGATATAGCTGAAGTCATGTATCTTGAAAACTACAAAACTGCAT
The DNA here is from genome assembly GCA_038501625.1 of Corbicula japonica. Lineage (NCBI taxonomy): Eukaryota > Metazoa > Mollusca > Bivalvia > Venerida > Cyrenidae > Corbicula > Corbicula japonica. Next base: position 11,562,322 of record JAZAYU010000005.1, read on the forward strand.
GAAGATCGGGGAGTAGTTCAGTACACGATCGATGAACATGGGTTTCATTTGATGTGGAAGGTTACAACCTGACCCTGGCTATTCTTAATTTGTTTCTTTGCTGTGTTTTTATCAGTGCATCACACAAATTGGTAAATACTACGAAACTCTGCCTACTGCTATCTGCCAATTTTTCTGTTCATTCATTCAATACTGTGTAAAGAATTTTTCAATAAATTGAAGGTAACAGGTTAAAATACCTGAAAAGTTTATTGGTCTAAATGAAATAATTTCAGTGAGTTGCTTCAACATCAGAGAAAATTGATGAGTGGCATTTTTTTCTTTTTTAAACTTCTAAATATTTGCAAATGGGAAAATTTGCTTATTTCAACGTTCAGAAGATTTTCTATTTCTTGTCTGAAGGATTACTTAATGTTTCAAAGATTCCCATTTTTCTCAATAAGAAAATTTTCATTACTTGGGTAAGAACTTTTTTTAACCATTTACTTTATGGATACTGCTAATATCCCATGTGTGAACAGTGTAGATCCAGATCAGCCTGCACATCCATGCTGTCTCATATGAATCTACACTTTCACTTTAACATTCAATAAATTAATTCTGGGTTGAAGGTTATAAAGCTGAGCATGGAAACCAGTCTAAAATCTCAAGCATCTGATTGGCTGAAATGGCGACTGGTCGCCATTTCAGCCAATCAGATGCTTGAGATTTGAGACTGGTTTCCATGCTCAGCTTTATAACCTTGGGCACAGACTACACAGATGTGCTCAAGGGTTGCACTGAGATATAAACTGTATTAATGTAGTAAAGCATTAAAAAATCTCTTTGCACATTTGTAACTAATTTGTCACTAAATTTGTAAATTTTCTTGAACAATACAAGAAGCCTTGACCTGGTTATAATTACAGTTTACAGATACCACTTACTATTAAGGAAACAAATCACTATGGCAGAAACAATACGAGTCCTTATTGTGCATGGACTCCATATATGGACAAAGTTAAACTAATTGTCAGATATAGAGATATATTTTCAACCCGTTTCTGTCTAAATATAGAAATATTGGGAAAACTAAGCAAATCCAAATATATTGAAAGAAATTAGAAACGCAACTTCTTTAAACACAAAATTCATTTCGTCAGTTGCGAAGTTGCGTTTCTTATTTCTTTAAGTATATTATATAAAGTGAAATAAATTAGAAACGCAACTTCTTTAAAAACGAAATAAATTTAATCAGTTGCGAAGTTGCATTTCTAGTTTCTTTAAGTATATATTGTGATAGCCTTATCCCTTTACTCCATATATTGTTGCTTTAGTGCAATAACGATCTCCTTCATATTTCAATGAATGCTACTTATACCGTTATTTCACTAAGGTGACAGTATGTGTATTTTAAGCATGTGCATCTAGTGTAGATCCAGATCAGCCATCACATCTGTGCTATCTAATCTGGATCTTAACTGGTCACATCTTTGTCAGAAATAACCTAATGAATCAATAAGCAAACATTTTATATCCTTATCAGATGGCACAGACGTTTCAGCTGATCTGGATCTACATCTTTTGCCTATGTAAAGGCATATCTGTGGAGTAAAGGGTTAAGGCAAAGAAAGCTGTATGGAGTATAAAACATTATCAGTGTTGTCTGAAATAAAGTATCATTAGGGATTAATAACTTGTTTTCCATCATGTTTCCAACATTTCCCTATTCTTCTAAAATTATATTAGTTCATAATTATCCTTCATGAACCAAGAGAGGAAAAACATAAATTGTTAGTATAGAAACAATTATGATCGTTTAAGAAAAGAAGTTCAGTTTATCAATTCTAATATTTTTGTGTCACTCTTTCAAAGAAAAGACAATTCATAGAAATTGCCTTGTGCATCTGTCTGTTGGTCCATCTGTCAATCATGAATACTTAATGTTGGCCATTAATTTGCTATTTGTTAAGGGATTGCCACACTCCTCCCAACTTTGTTCATCGATAAAAAGAAAATTATCAAAATCTCAAAAACGGCACTTTGCACAAATGTATGTTATTAATGTATCTTTATTTTGCAGATGGTAAGACACGTTAGAAGAGTAAAGAAAAATAGCGAGATATAAAAATTCCCTAAACTTCTATTTACATAAATTCACAAAAACTAAACAACACAAAACAGCATTTTAAATGCCCACATGAGTAATACGATACTGACAACAATTTATTGTGTCCTCGTGACTTACATATGTAAACTTTACGAGATATTAGTAAAAGTGTGTTTGACCTTCAATTTTCTGGACGCTTCCTGGTCGCGTAAACAGATGACAATCACTGATTTCTCTTTTAGAAGTTGACAATTCTTTACAAAGTACACAACATTTTCTTGTCAGTATCATTGTGCTCACTTGGGAAATTAAAATTATGTTTTGTACCGCTTAGTTTTTGTGAATTTATGTAAATAGAATTTTAAGGGATTTTTAGGTCTAGTTTTTTTTTCCTTACCTTTCTAACGTGTCTTACTGTATGCAAAATACAGATACAGAAGTAAAATTCATGTGTGCAAAGTTTCATTAAACGGCATTTTGCCATTATTGAGATTTTGATAATTTTCTTTTTATCGATGAACAAAGTTGGGAGGAGTGTGGCAATCCCTTAATATTTCTTCATCAAACTTTCAAATAAAATTGCTTCTTACAACAATTGTGATGATGCCAAAATCTTTAGAATAAAGTCACATTTAAGGACTAGATTGTAGTGTCACATTAATATTGTTAAGATTATATGTGTATGTATTAAGCCATATGATAACTCTTACATATATTTTAATAAAAAAATTGTAAGTGAAATTACACAATGAATTACTCTGACAGAAATAAGTTCTGGCCATCTGCGGGAGATGTGTAAGTGTACATGTACTTGTTGCTTGCTTTGTTATTTTATTGCAACTATTCCATTTTAATAGATTTGAAGCATTAGACTGGCTTGAGGATTCCACTAGCCCTTATGTGTTATTTACAAAACCGTTGCCGATGGTTGCCTAAGTTGAAATTACGAACTAATTGAGCTAGATAAATGGCTGCATGAATTTCAACTTAAATTTACCTAATGCTAAATCAGTGAGGTGAAATAAAAAATAAATGTATTATTGAGAAAAGTGCAAGAAACAGTATCCATCATGCATGCTAGGTTCAGCTCTTATTGGCTGAGCATCATGACCCTCCCAAAAAGAGTGTACTTGGGCCTGATTCCCTGATCCAAACCTGGCATGTAGTCCGTCACCAGCAAGGGATGTCATCTCTACTCAATGGGATATGGCTGTTATTCGCCAGTGTAGTACTTCTGTGCTGTCTGATCAGGATCGACACTGTTAGCTTCTTAATTCATTAGGTAATTTCTGACCAAACAGAAGCAAACAGTGTAGATCCCAATTCAGACATCATGGATATGCCAGATGATCTGGATCTACAACATTCACACATATGATAAAATCTATACATTTGGAGTAAAAATGTTATTAAGTCTTACTCCTTTGCTCCATGGATATACAGTCGAACCTGTCTTTAGCAGCCACCAACGGGAGTGACAAAAAGTGGCTGCTGAAGACAGGTGGCTGTTACAGACAGTAAAAAATTAGAACAAAATGTCAGTTTAGGTCATATTCAAACTGGCTGTTTAAGACAGGTGGTTGCTATAAATTTGCAGGTGGCTGCTAAGGCAGGTTTCACTGAAGCTAATATCACAAGTGTGATAAGTGAAGATCTTGGCCCAAGATCATAAAACTAAAGCTGGAGACCAGACTCAAATCTCAAGCTGGTCGCCATTTAAGCCAGTCAGACTTGAGATTTGAGTCTGGTCTCCAATCTCAGTTTTATAGTCTGGATCTACACTATACACTTCCTGGATGGAAAAAATAGGAAAGAGTGTTGTTCCAGATCAGACTGCTAGCATGTATAGGCAGATCTGGATCAACACTGGTCGCAAGTGGGGTAAAACCGTAACTTTAGAGTAAATGACAAATAGTATTCAGTTGCTTTGTCAGAAAATATCACGTATAGCACATAACCTATGTCATGAGTAACTATGTCTTTGGACAGCTGAGACTATATTTTCCGAATTTTTAAAAATTTTTGTTGGCATGAAATGTTGAGGTTTTCAGTAATTTGTCATAATGCATTGTTTATTGTTTATAATCAGATTTGCATACCAGTCTTTCAATCGACCTGTGAAATCCACAAAAATTAAATCATCCAAAACAATAATTACTTAATTATGTAAAATGGCTACGACTGGAGTAAAAAAATATAAAAATGTCATGTTTTTCCGAAATATTTGAAATTCTGAAAAATTTAAGATATCTCTTAACTCCATAATAATTATACAGCGCCCAAGATCATAAAACTAAATATGGAGATCAGTCTCAAATCTCAAGCATCTGATTGGCTGAAATGGCGACCAGTCGCCATTTCAGCCAATCAGATCCTTGAGATTTGAGACTTATCTCAAAACTTAGTTTTATGATCTTGGGTCCAGGTTTTGTTGGGTGTGCGAACAGTGTAGACCCAGATGAGCTGGGACATCCGTGCTGTTTAATCAGGATCTACACTGTTCATTTTTGGTCAGAAGTAACTAATAATGAATATAAGGCAAACAGCGTAGATCCATATCAGATGAAGCAGACATGCTGGCTTATATGGATCTACCCTGTTCACCAACTCGATAACAGCCATATCCCATGGATGAACTGGTTATGTCTCAGTGATTGATAGACTTTGACAGGCATGTATTTTTTCATGCCTTTTAACTAACTAATTATTATTTTCTCTGCTACTGGGACAGGGTATCAGTATACAAGCAATTCACTAAACATTGTAATCAGATTTTTCAACATTTTATAGTACATGTACTGCAATAACCAATATTCTTGCATACCAGATCAGGTCATCCAGTATTTTCACCCGTATAGGAAATTTCGATCCTACACCGCCCATGTAGAATGAGTCACGCACCTTATATGACGTCACGACGTCTTGCACAGTTATGAATGAACGATGGAATGTCTCGTATATCCCTCCGCTACTATAAAAAAGTAGTGCAAAGAAAAATTTACAGGAAAAAAAAAATTCGCAAAACAAATACGGTATGCAAGAAAAAGTATCATTCACTTTTGTTGGGTAAAGATCGCGTGATCTGGCTCTCGTGAAATATGCACTTAGGCGGTAACTTGGCAGAGCCTCATTAACGCCCTTGTGACCAACACACGTGAATGATACTTATAATATATTCCTGCTGTTAAAGAAGGCATCTACATAATGTGGAATATGTATCTTTACATATAATGTTCATTTTCTTCACATCAAATGCACGAATTAAAAGCCTCACCAAACAACCGAGTGAAACTAATACCTTGAAATTGCTATAACCTTTTACAAGTGCAAGCTGTTCATTGAAGCTTCCGCATGAAATTAGTCCCAGAACAATGAAATTACACTTAGTTCTCAGATGTAAAATATGTAGTTACAGTTACCATTTGTCTTCATTCTTTAATTCATGGATATGATTTATATCCTATCTGTGACCAGCATAAATCCAGATCAGCCTGTGCATCATGATAATAATCCACAGTACGATGCGCCAGCTGATCTGGATCTACACTGGTCTCACACACATAAATATGCAGAGTAAAGGGTTAACTGAAAATAGGTGGTCTTCAAAAAAGTTTGTAAATGGTATCAGACTTGATATAAAAAAACTTACAAAACAATAGTGACTATAATCTATAGGAAACAAATTCCCTACTCTGTAAATGTATCATGTAGGTATTTGCATGGTGTATTAACTGGATATTCATGTATTTCAGAGAGTTTATAAAGAAGCTGTCCACACTCTCCATGACAGACACTCAACTCCATAAACTAGATCTGTCCAACAATGCCATTGATGATCTTGGTAAGCAAGTCAGAAGGGTAAATTGAACCTTCCTCTTACTGTATGTCTCACATGGGCAAACGGTGTAGAATCTGATCAGCCAGCATCTATGCAGGCTGAGCTGGATCTATTCTGATCACACTGAATTGATGACAAGATTGTATGGATGTGCAGGCTGATTTTGATATACTCTGTAAGCCCATTAGATTTCAGTCATTCTCTTCGTAAAGTGGTCTCTTCGTCGGTGCTAAATATAGGTGCATTATATTTAGCCACTTAAAAGTTTTGTTAACTATAATTTGACAATATCATTGAAAATCCCGTCTATAAGAAAGAATTCGATCAGACCTTTTGTGTTCTGTTAGAGATTTTATATATTGGAGTCTATATAAACAAATATGATTTTTCAATAGTATATTCTTAAGTTTAGGGCTGGGGCTTTAAATATCAAGGACATTTATTCATCTTGGGTTCTGACTACAAATACTCTGAAACTGAATGAATGTAGATCAAGACTTAATTTAAGACGTTGCTTCTTTAATCAACATATTATCACCAAACGAAATTGTTGCAACTGCAGCTTTAACATTTTTTGGACAGACACTTTCAATGAATTAATGGGGTTTCCATTACTCGGTCACTTTATCCCTAGCCCATACTAAGAAGGCATGGATGGTTCGTCAACAGCTATAACAAGTAAACGAAAATTATTAAACAGTGTCTGCTTCGTCACTCTACATTTCTTTGTTATATATATAAAAACTTTTCCATCAATGCTGTTTGTCTTTTTTAAGGATATTTCTTGTTTAAAATCAATTGGAAAACAGATTCTTTTACCTTAGATTAATAACACTTGGGTACATTCTGGATTGACAACTAGCACTTGTGTTGCTTGTGGATTGTGATAATTGCACGAAATCTATACCTGATAGTAGGATTCGAACTTGCCATATCAAATGCTGCAAACTGTGGACCAAGGTTTGGCTACCAGAAAGTATATTAAATAAAAAATATTTACAAACAGGATAAAGAATAAATTCACAAAAAATATCAGCCTGTGAAAATTTCCACATTCTCCAAGTTTAGTTTTATCATTTCCTCCAGTATCAGGTATTTTTGCTGCTGAAAGATCAAGACACTGATGATTGATTATAGAAAATAATGTTAGATGTCCAACGAATTTACAGGCAAAAGACATCAATAGGGCCGTCTTGTTTGTGTAATGAAGCTAATGTTGATTGAACATTAAATGTATGGTTTGAAAATTTTATTTAGGTGCTGAACATATATTTGGAGCATTAAGCAGCCGAGGTCGGAGATTCACATGGTTGGACTTGTCCAAGACAAAAGTCACATCGAAAGGTCTGAACAGGATATCTGAAGCTATGAACAGAAGCCCGCATGTGTTCAGTTGTGTTCAAACTCTCATACTTAATGGTCTTACCTCAGGGAACAAAATAGACGATTTACAGGTAAATAGTCCAGGCATATCAACGAAAAAATGTTGGGAATAGAGGCCTAAAGATTGATTGGTCAGCTTATTTGCGATGATTTCAACTTCAACCTTTTACTGCAAAGATACAACTTTTATCGCAGTCTTCTTATCAGGATCTAGATCAATTCATTAGGGTATTTCTGAATAGGTAGCAGCCAGTGTAGATCCACAGGAACCTGAATTTCTTTCAATAATCACCCCGATCCCACTTATATGTCGTTTGACCCTATATACATATATAATAAACACAAGGAATGCAACGGATTTGTACCCCACCCACTAACACGTGATAAGAATTTTCCAGCTACAGCCTTGACTTGGAGTTTTTGCTGGTCAAACATTTGAACAAAATAAAAACCCATTATTAGCAATCATAGTGCTTCAATAAAAGTCATTCTGGAATTGGCTGTCAAACAGATTTTCGGATTTATCGAGTATTATGTTAACCAGGATTACTCCATTTATTTGACTGATACAGCTTATATCGTATATGCTATATACAAAATATAAGTAACACATAGTTTTATAATTCCATAGTTTTATTAATACAAGATGACTTCTTGCTAAAAACTAAATTAACATTCTGAAAATCTGCTTAAGAGGGATAAATGTAGATGATTTTTTTGCAATTTTTATCCTGAATGAAACATAGTACAGAAAATCATTTATAAATGGGCCAGTCTCTGCCATAATGAACCAAAATGAACTTGTTAATATGCATTGTTTTATATCCCTTAACAGTAAATATTAAATTATAGGTTGAAAACGAACTTGCTAACTTCCCGCTCAGTCAAATAAACACTTATTCTAATAATCAGAACTGGTATCATTCATATTCAAATTAACAAGCATTTTATGAAAGTAAGGATAGTAGGACTAAGCACCCAAAATTTTAAAAATTCCAAAAGGGTCATTTTCTCAGAGACTTGCCCAAATGCTAATTGGGAGTTAATTAAACATTTGAAGAAAGAAATGTCAGGCTTCTTTAATTGAATTGCTTATCCATTCCCATTTTGAAACTTCGAGTTAAGTTACACACATTCCGTTTCTGTGGTATCAATTTATTTCTCAGGGATCAACTTTTGGTACATAAAATATGAACAACATTTTTGTTCAGGCTGTTTATTACCTAAGCTTGAGACCCACCTGTAAGTAAAACATTTGGATAAAGGCCATGTGGTATTTGTCCCACAGCTGATTTAAAGAACAAATTTACATGCAATCAAAGACCACCTGCCTTCAAAGATCACATTGGGGATCTGGGTTTTCCCCTGAGTGGTCTTTGAAGACAGGTTTGACTGTATTCTCATAAAATTAAATATTCAATAGATTTAGTTTGCTGAGCTGAAGGTTATAAAACTGAGTTTGGAAACCTGTCTCAAATCTCAAGCATCTGATTGGCTGAAATGGTGACTGGTCGCCATTTCAGCCAATCAGATGCTTGAGATTTGAGACTGGTTTCCATGCTCAGTTTTATAACCTTGGGCACTGAGGTTTGATTTTGTGCACTTTCCCTGTTGTAAAATACGAAAAATTAAATCCTGAAAAATACATTGATACCACTGTACATTACATGAATGAAATTTCATTAAGTCACCTTGACTGTTTTTAGTAATTACACCTTTTCACTGCATCTCATAAAATTTCGAAGCATGTAGCAGTATGCATACTATTCAACCTCATTATTTCATAATAGTGTCATCTGTCTGAACCCTTTCCTCCATGAATAAGCATTTTAACGCATGTACGACCAGTGTATATCCAGATCAGCCGGCACAATTATGCCGTCTGATCAGGATCTGCACTGGTCACATTTAGGTTAGAAATAACCTAACAAATCAAACAGTTAACAGTGCAGATCCTAATCACACGGCATGAATGTGCGGGCTGATCTGGATCTACACTGTTCCTCCATGCAGAAAAGGTGTGTCTATGGAGGAAAGGGATAAAGTTAAACTTGTGAAGTCATTGAATTACAGTATGGTTTGAAGTAGCAACTTAATCACTTAATGGTGTAAGCAATTCATGTACAGTAAGACCTCTCATCAAGACCATCTCTAAATTAAAACCACCTCGATAATAAGACCACTTTTAAGGTGAACCATTTAGCAGTTCTGCACTATTTTCTTCCCCAAAATTAACACCACCCGACTATTTAGACCACATTTTCCCAGTCCCAAAGATGTTCTTAATAGCGAGGTTTCACTGTAATACAATGCAAATACACAAAAATATCAATGTACAGACAATAACATTAAAGATAATGGAAAATAAAAATCTTAACAGTATTCTGTAAGCAATGTAAAATATAATATAGTTATTTGGTTTCTTGACAGGGAATGTGAGGATATATTGCCGGTCTGGGTGTCATATAACCCGAGCCGCAGGTGAGGGATAATATGACACCCAGACCGGCAATATATCCTCACATACTCTTTCAAGGAACCAAATAATTGTTTAATTATACTGCAAAGACTTTTTCAGACAAAAATAATAAGAAAAAATTGATTTTCATTTATTTCACTTATTTAATGGCGAACATGTTAATTCCCCTCTGAGAACCTCAATAATTACATGCCTGACTTCATTAATTTACCTGCATGACGTCTCTTCTATAGAAATTAAATGGACTATCGATTTGATTTTTATTTACAAAATTTTAGAATAATATGACCGATTTCAATGTTAAAAAACATAACACAAATATTTTCTGTAACAATTTAAGTAAACCCTATGCATACCACTTAATAATTTACAAGATCGGCTTGAAATTATGCATTTTTATATAATTCAAAACAAAATAGCGGAGGACAACAAAAGGTGAGAGGGCAGAGAGGGAAATTAAGGCATGTGAGTTCATATCTATGGCCGATCCGTAAATACGGATATACATCAACGGCAAATTATCCAATCAAATTCAAGCAAATTTCTTTGCAGTATAATATAAAGTTCTAAAGCATTACTTCTGTACAAACATACATATACAATCACAAAACTGCAACCAATGTGTTGTAACCCTTTACTCCACATGTATGCAATTTAAGGCAGATGCAACCAGTGTATATCCAGATCATCTGGCACATCTGTGCCTTCTGATCTGGATATGCACTTGTCACATCTTGTTCAGAATTAATCTAATGAATCAAAAAGTGAACCATGTAGATCCTGATCAGTTGGCAGATGGCATGGATATGCCAGTTAATCTGGATCTACACTGTTCACACATGCAATATAGGTGTATCTATGGAGTGAAGGGTTAAGTAGCAACTAAATGACTCAAAAGAATTAGAAGTTAATACAAAACTATAACATCCAAATACACAAAGATTTCAAATGTTACTGTAACATACATACATACAAACAAAGATTATTGAAAAAAAAACTCAGCAGTATTCTGTTAGCAATATAGAATTCAAAGTAAAAAAGCAATACATTATGTACAATCATATAACCCTTTTTTGGAATTCTCGCATCGGACCCTAAATGTTCTACAAAGATTTTGAAAAATTGTTTTAAGCCCTTTTCCATATATCAAGGAAGAAAAGCTCTTTATCCCTTTACTTGATATATACACATTTTAACACATGTGCGACCAGTGTGAAGTCTGATCTTGACTTGACTGCACTGGTGGGATCTTGATCAGAAATTACCTAAATAATCTAAAACAAACAGTGCAGATTGTGATTAGATGTCACAGATGTGCTGGCTGATCTGAACTAACAGGGTCCCGTATGCAGTAAAGGTAAATCTATTAAGGGTTGTAGAGGTTTGGTATTTTTGTTGACAAATAGAAATAATGTCAGTCATCACTTCACAACTGCCATAGTGACAAATCCATATGTAGGTGCTTGACAGTTTATTTTTGATTGCCAGCCTTATGTGTTATTCGAAAATGCTAAAACAATGTTTAAAGAAACCTGCATTTTATTTGATCAAATTTTGTCTTGTATAAGCAAAACTATTCTATAACCTTCTTAATTTATAAACAATTACAAATGTTTAGCATATAAGCAAAACAATATCATTGTCACTTTCATCATGTAGACATATTATGGATTCACAGGGTATTTACATGTTTTTATCAATATATTTATGCTGAGAATTTTCCATAGAATATCTACTTTATACATGTATATTGTTCAATGCAATAAGGGTTATGTATACGGTGAAACCTGCCTTAGCAGCCACCTGCGAATAGGAACCACCTGTCTTAAACAGCCAGTTTGAATATGTCCTAAACTGACATTTTTTTCTCATTTTAACCTATCTTTAACAGCCACCTGTATAGAGCAGCCACTTTTTGTCGCTCCCTTGGGTGGCTGCTAAAGACAGGTTTGACTGTATACCTTACTTTAACATATTGTTAACAGCTATCACTTTAAAAAATATCTTATGGGCTGCGTCACAGCAATAGGTACCTTTGCACAGTTGAGGTCAATTCTGAAAGTGATGTCATAAAGCTGAGCAGAAAACAGTTCTATTAGGTATTTTGCTGTAAAAATAGCATTATGTTGTCAAAATGTGTTACAAATCTCTAATAAATTATGAGAAAATAATAAATATTTGCAAGTCCTTTCCAATATAGTTACAACTAAAATGATGAAAAAAATTACAGTTACACCTTGTCCCATGATTTTCTACATATAGTATTGTTGTTTCTGCAAAAATCAACAAATCATTTAATTGCCACTGATCATAACGTATGAAAACAGTCTTGTATAATTTATGGCAATTTATATTTCAGAACCTGTACACATTTTTGGCATCACCTAATATGATTACACACTTGGACTTGTGTGGCACTGATGTGGAACTAGATAAGGTAATTCAATGATTTCTTGTTGGTTATATTGTGCAAAGAATGTGGTTTACACAGAAGACCAGTCCATAATTGGAAGCATGTGATTGGTTGAATTTGAGACCTGTCTCTAAATGAGCCAATCAAAAGCTTGGGTTTTGAAGATGGTCTCCATTTTCTCTAGTTTTATTTTCTTGGGCACAAATTTGCCTGTTGGAATGTTTTATACACCCAGGCCTGTGTAAAAAATATTAAAAAGAAGTTTACATGGAAATAGTGCATTTAATAAAAGCTATCAAATTATCTATTCAATTTTTCTTGAAAGCTATCATTTTTTATGCCCCCGCCATGAAATGGCGACGGGCATTAAGAGTTGCTCCTGTCCGTCCGTCCTTCCGTCCGTCCGATATTCTCGTGAACGCAACTCCTCCTAAACTACTGGTGGGAATTTAATGAAACTTTACCACAATGCTTGGCTTGATATGTAGTTGTGCATGAAGGTGGGGTTTCGCTCTTACATGTTCCGTTCAGAAGTTATGGCCCTTTGATACTTCCATTTACATTAGTTTTAATAGGAATATATCTTGTGAACGCAACTTCTCCTAAACTACTGGTGGGAATTTAATGAAACTTTACCACAATGCTTCGCTTGATATGTAGTTGTGCATGAAGGTGGGGTTTCGCTCTTACATGTTCCGTTCAGAACTTATGGCCCTTTGATACTTCCATTTACATTAGTTTTAATAGGAATATATCTCGTGAACGCAACTCCTCCTACACTACTGGTGGGAATTTAATGAAACTTTACCACAATGCTTGGCTTGATATGTAGTTGTGCATGAAGGTGGGGTTTTGCTCTTACATATTCCGTTCAGAAGTTATGGCCCTTTGATACTTCCATTTACATTAGTTTTAATAGGAATATATCTTGTGAACGCAACTCCTCCTACACTACTGGTGGGAATTTAATGAAACTTTACCACAATGCTTGGCCTGATATGTTGTTGTGCATAAAGGTGGGGTTTTGCTCTTACATGTTCTGTTCAAAAGTTATGGCCCTTTGATAATTTCATTTACATTAGTTTTATTCTTATATTTTGTGTTAAGCAAAATATGCATTTTGCCCATAACTATAAAACTACTTGAGATATTGCCTTGAAACTTGAAATATATTTTCACCATCAAAATCTACATCATAACCAACAAGACCCATAACCCTGCTTCCAATATTTTTTCAAATTATGCCCCTTCTTCACTTACATTTTGTGTTAAGCAAAATATTCACTTGGCCCTTAACTTTGTTATGAATGGAGGGATTTCAAAATAACTTGGCACAATTGTTCACCAAGACAAGGTGGTGTGTCGCATACAACACCCATGCCTGTAGGTCCAAGGTCAAGGTCACTGTTACTAAAAATAGAAATTTCTTGCAAAATTGTGTCGGCTCTGTAACTTTGTTATTTGTTATTGGATTTTTAAATAACTTGGTTTAATTGATCACCATATTAAGACTGTGTGTCACATACATTCCCAAGCCTGTAGGTCCAAGGTCAAGGTCAATGTTACTAAAAATAGAATTTTCTTCTCCAGGCTGTAACTTTGTTATGAATGGAGGGATTTCAAAATAACTTGGCACAAATGTTCACCATGACAGGGTGGTGTGTCCGCACAAAACCCATGCCTGTAGATCCAAGGTCAAGGTCACTGTTACTAAAAATAGAATTTTCTTGTAATAGGAATATATCTCGTGAACACAACTTGTCCTACACTACTGCTGGGAGCTTTAAGAAAAACCCATAGCTGGGGCATCCGTGTCCTTTGGACACATTTCTAGTTTCTTATTTGCTGATAGCCTTAAGGTACTTCAGCCTCAGTCATTGCACTGTCATTAATAACAAAGAAAATAAAAATCTCTAAAAAGGTAGCAATAACATTTTGGACAAATACATTATATTAATAAATCTTTACTTTACATATGTTAAGAAAATTTATAACAGGAAATAAAAAACACTAGATCTAAAAATTAAAAAAAATTCTATTTACATACAAACATAATAACTAAGCAACACAAAACATCAATTTCATTTCCCACATGAGCAATATGATACTGACAACAATATGAAAGGCCCTTTTGTTTAACAAGAGATATTTGTAAAATTGTATTTGACCTTGAATTTCCTTTTCACACAAATAACTCATTTCGTCATTGAAAGTTTGTTAAAAAAAACCTTACACTATTGTTATCAGTACATGTATCAATAGAAAATGTAACAAAAACTCGACCAATTGCAAAGATGGATGTTTTAACCCTTTCCTCCATAAATACATGATTTTACGCATGTGTGACCAGTGTAGGTCCAGATCAGCCCACATATCCATGTTGTTTGATCAGGACTTTCACTATTCACTTTTTATTCAGAAATAACCTAATAAATAAAAAAGCAAACAGAGCAGATCCTGCTTTGATGGCAAGGATGTGTTAACATGGAGGAAAGGGTTAAAGTCATAGAAAAAACATGTTAATATTTTACAGATGTACTGGCTGATCTGGATCAACACTGTTCGCCCATGCCATAAAGGCATATATATGGAGGAAAGAAAAATCATGTTAATTATTTTGTTAACAGTTGATGGCCCCATTGCAGAGAGGTTGTAGTCAGAACATAACAACACTGAAGCTAGCCAGGACAGTGTTCTCCAATAAGAAGGTGAAAGAAGTGGTTGTCCAGCCGTCATTCAAACAGTTCTTTGCCACTGTATCTGCTCTGAAGCACATTGATCTGTCGGGGGCAAAAATACCACCAGAGGCATTCAAGTATGATTCCATTTTTCTTAACCTTTATTCAATGGATACACCTGTTATGACATTTGGAACCAGTGTAGATCAGCTGGCACATCTGAGCAGTATGAACTGGATCTATACTGCTTTTAAATTGATTTGGTTATTTCTGACCAATGAGCAAGTATTATTGATCCTGATCAGAGAATGTTCAAGCTGATCTGGATCTACATATTGTGCATTGCATACAAGTCATATCACATGGAGTAAAATATTATACACATGTTTGACAGCATAAAACTTTTTAAATTATTTCAAAAAGTTCCCCAAAAACCTATTATAGAATCATTTGCACTGTTCCATGATTTTCTTTGTTCATCTGACAGATTGTTTGCAATCTTCTTTCATTGGATATCTTAGTTCTTTTTGTTTGTCATACCAACATAACTGTTTTATGTAAACTATAAGTTATTTGGATCTTGATTTACACTTACGAGCCAGCAGTCTACATACATGCCATTTGGCTGTATTGTTCCTTTCTCTCACTTTCAATGACATCATGTAGCAACATAGAGCAGAATTTATTCTATTCTCCTGTTCCATACATTGTCCTAAGAGATTTAATGCTGTCTCCCTGTGGCACAAGTTTGGATCAGTGTCAATTGTTCTGATCAAGTTGTCCAGGGCTTGCTTTTGTTTTGCTGGTCTGTGGAGCTGAGTGTACACCTTGTGCTGCAGAAAGTACAGGTATGGCACCGAGTCCACCACTGCCCAGTCCATCCAGTCATCATCTTCATCTCTGTATGGTTGGTCTTCTGCTGTTGATCTAAACATTTCAAACTTGAGCTCTTTAGGAACACAGTTTACCTGACAAGGCAAGTAAGTGACACAGAATGCTATGTTCTGTTTTACCACATCTTCATTCTTCTCATAAAGGGCTGTTTGAATGTCTTCTGAAACTGTCTGTCTATCTGCTTGAATGCAACGACAAAGTGTCATAACCGGTGTTTGTGACAGGTGTATTCTAAGAGCATTCAGGATAATTTCGCATGTGACCAGATCTCCTGCACAGTACAGAGCTGATGCTAGCTTCACCTTGCCTGAGGAGATATCAGAGTTCATGCCAACAGTTAACCATGAAAGAGCTTTAGTAGATAAACCCTGAGAAAGCTGTATATCTTCAGATGCTATGATAGACCCTATTAGAGAACATAGAAAGGGTCCATAGAGACTGAAAGCCCTACGCTCTGTTGTACTGACGACAGTATGTGCCAGACGGTGTTTACATACATGAACAATTAGCATCTGATAAGCAGAGGCAAAATTTCTTGAAAGAAATACATGAAAGTTCTTAATGAGATTCACTAGGTTGTTAGCTACAGTTACATTGCTGAATGCAGTGATTAAGATATCATATGCAGACAGCAGATAAACATGTGATATTCCACCCGATTTAAAATGAAGAAGATCACCAAGATGATCTATCTGTATACTCAGCAGTGATTGTCCTATGTTATCAGTCAGGCTGCACATGACATCTATAAGCTGACGTTTGACCTCTGCAGACAATTTACCTGCAAGCAGATTGTTCCTGGGTATCAAGAAATGGGGACAGTTTTCTGTCTGTATACAGTTCAGTAAAGATTGCAGACACTTACTTAACCATGTCAGTAAACTACTTTCATTCCATATACTGCTGTTTTCTGATTCTGCAATACAGTGAAATAAAATATTCTTACACATAAAAGTTGAAATGACCTCTCCAGATATGGGCTTCAAGAAAGTCTGTAAAATCATTTTCATAAGAATGTAACACCTCATCTGTGTTATGTTGATATTAAACATCAAGCATCTCTCAGCCAGAGAAGTAGATATTCTCCACTCCAGGTCCTGGTTCACACATGTCCTACTGCTTACAGGAACTACAAAACATCCTTGTTCTGCTGAATACTTCTTCATTTCTTCAGTTGGCCAGCCACTCATATTCTGCTGATGAAGCCAGGGATCAGCTTCTTTAGGCCAGGATGAACAGTGAAAGGCAATTACATAGTCTGTGTCATATTGGTCATGTCCTCTGGGTATTGTGTGAGCAGGACCATTTCTAACCTCACCATTCTGTCCAATATATTCTTCAAAAAATGAATGTCTCAGCAGCACTCTTCCTCTGTTATCTGTGGTGTAATGTTTACCATGGAAGTTTTTAGCAGAAAGAGGTGCATCATGTCTCGTTAGCTGTAGCAGACAATAGCATGGAGATGTTGTCTCATCCTGCACCATTAAAAACTTCGGTTTGTGAGGCAGATCATCCCACTGTGATAAGTCTTGTATTATCTTGAAGCAAGGGTCACATAAAAGGTAATCTACATCAGATTTCAGACCTTGGGTGGTTGATCCTTCACTTTGACTGCCAAAATTATATACTGATGTACCTCCTCCTAATTGAACTGAAGTTGTGAATAAAGTCTCGGCTAACATCCAGGCTCTTCTTCTCTTCAGTATCTTTGTCTTGTTTACTCCGATGTCATCGAGAACCTGGGACAGTTGCAGGGACAGGTTATGATAGTGCTCTGGTTGATTTGACATTCTGATACAATAAGAATTTAATGTCATTGAAAGATATTATTTAATTTGATTTATTGAACATAATGTTTGCTTGTTTGATTTTAAACATATATGTTACCTTCAAAAACTGATTTGATAAATATTGAAGATTTTTCATTCAACAAAATAAAGAGAGATTCATCAGGGACCAACAATTTCCAGTATTTCATTGTTGCCCACTGGGCAAGTAGAATTCCAGCCCCGTGATTATAAAACTTTTTTCATGCATAACTGAATTCTGTGCTCAAACTTAAAATGTCTAAAACATTAACAGTCTTCATATATAGGGAATAACTATCTGTTCAACAGTTGTTATTGAGAGCAATTTTGTCATATTTTTAGTTTGAAATGTTTTATTTTATATAATGAACAGAAACAAAGCCATCATATTTTCATGCTCAAATTGAGTCGAGCATGAAAAAAGTTTTATAATCATGGGGCCAGTGCCCAAGATCATAAAACTAAATCTGGAAATCAGTCTCAAATCTCAAGCATCTGATTGGCTGAAATGGCAACCAGTTGCCATTTCAGCCAATCAGATCCTTGAGATTTGAAACTGATATCAAAACTTAGTTTTATGATCTTGGGCCCAGATCTGGTTGCCCAGAAAATTTTGTAAAATGTTCGTGTTGTATATATGGTCATAATTATTTTTGGATTTTGAAACACATTTGGTGTTTAATCAGTTGTATTCTACTAATTATTCAGAAATACCATATAATGGTTTTTTTTCGCGAGCATAATATTTTTCACTATTTTCGCGATCGTCGTGAATTCACAAAAATAACAAACGCCAAAAATTCCCGACTTTCTTTTCGTGAAGTGCACTATATTGCAAGACTGACGTTGCTATTTCTTTATGTTCTGAGTTAATCGAGTATATCTCATAGTGCACAAATTAAGTAAACGCTTCGGGCAGAGTAGATATGTACCGATACAGTTAAATGTTCGGGAGTCAAAAATATTGGTATTGATGCCAAGCGTGGGGATTATTTAATTCTTTCAAAATTTGCTGCATATACTATGCTTTACAAACAATGCTGATGAGCATTACTTAATAAAGGTCAATTATCGCTTCATTACGTCTATATTTGCGGTGGTCATGGTTATTATTCTGTCAATAAAAACATAAACACTAATTGTTATTAAAACGGATGTCAATTATGCTGCGCGCAATTTCGTTTATAACAGTTTGATAAAATACCACTGTTAAATGCACAGCTTTCACCTATTAGCAAACACTTCTTCTAATAATAAATTGTTTTTTACAGTTACATTTGCTGGTACTGGATTACAAGAAATATAGCAATATGAATGCACTGCAACAGTAAAACACGCAAAAATTAATTACTGCGTACGCAAATTCGCTAAAATTACAACCGCGAAAATTTAAATTATGGCAAAATCGCAAAAATTTTCAATCGCGAAAATAACCCATTATACGTTATTTGAAAATAAAGTTTACATCTTGTGTAATAATACTTCAGTGTTACATGAAGTTAATTTGTCTATTACTTGTGTTTAAACTAAATCACTTGAATCCAAATGCATTTCATAAATGTTCAGGAATCAAACAACCTACCCAAATCACTCTTCTCCACATATTTGTTATTAATTTAGGTTGAGATGGTGATATGTTAATCATTTGTGCTTAAAGTGTAAGTTTACAAATACACTTGCAAGCACAAGACCTTAATGATATTTAGGAATACACACTATCAGAAATGATTGCTGTCCGAATTTATGTCTGCATTGAAAGTCGGCATTTTTCAATGTTTTAGATTGTGCTCAGTGATAAATCAAGTTTACACTGAAACATTTTATGTTTCCTCGGCTTTTCCATGTATTAAAAGAGTGTCAGAATTCATCATGTTTAAGTGTCTTTAAATCAGTAACTGGTGTTAAATATGTGTGTCTTGTAAGTCTTTTAAAAGGAGTTTAATGGTTTTTAGCAAGAAATAATTTGGAAAAACGGAGCGACCTGTGACTGATAAAGTACGTCACTGATTGTCTAGTTTGTTGTATTTTAGTAGTACATACAAACATAAAAATCCTTTCAAAATGACATCATTTAATAATTGAAAACATTGACAATGTATTTATTTCGGCGCCAAATAACCAATATGCTTTTTATGCCCCCCGCTTGAGGGATTTCATTGAAACTTCACAGGAGTGTTTGTCACCAAGACAAGTTTGCATTTGTCAGGAATTTCAGCTTGGATTATTTTTGGCCTAGTTATGGGCCCTTGTTCATTTTTATATTATAAGGTGCATTACAAAAACAAATTCTAATCAGACCAAAACATGTTAAAAACTTATGAGCAAGTATTACGGTAGGAGTTCAAATATTTGTACAACATTCGGTCTGATAGCATAAGAAATCACGTCCCACCGGCTCAAATTTTACCGCACAAGGCCTTCGGCCTGGCAACTTTTGGGACATCTGACTTGCTTCTACGGAAGCATCAGCAGTCTGATAATGATTACAAACAATTCAAATTAAATGTGTTGAACTGTCCGGCAGGCTAATGAAGAAACTTTTCACACGCCCAGCGGATCATAGCTTGTTGCCTGCAGGCACCAGGCAAATGATTTGTCGGACCCTGATTCATGTGTGCATTATTCGGCCAGTAAACATTCACCTTAATATTCATAAACTGGTAGCAAAACTAAGGTAATACTGTTGTTTATGCCTATTGTTTGCCATTGTAAACTTGACTTGGTATTTTACAACAGCTACTCAGTAACACTATGAAGACTTTAAGTACTGTTCACAACTTTACAGCTGTTTGATATACACTTAAGTGAGCCCACTCTTAACAATCCACTATTATTTAAACTTTCAAACATAGCATATAGATGAACAAAAGTTTTAACTTTAAATATTTTATTTTGTTATTTTTAGATGTTAACTGTTGACTTCCCAATGTTTACCCAAGAAATGAATAATCTTACAATTTCTGCAATTAATCAAAATCTTCCTGCTCAAACCGTTTTTATTATTTTTATCATAATGAAATATGTATGCATTTATTATCAATTATGTAACTTGTCAGATAGCAACTTATTTATTTGCATAAATTAATATCAAATTTTACAAACCTAACATTTATTGGCGAGTTGTAAAATTTTAACACATCTCTCCCGGTTATTTTCAAATAATGTACTTCCTGTTTCCTTTATAAAATCTGTCAAAGGTAGATAACAAGATACATACCTTTTTTAGAACAATTTAGTTTGGGTACTCTCCCTTTCAAACTTAATATGTTGGTTACAAATATTAGATGGGGTAATCTTTGAAAGAGAAGAACTAGGAAAAATATTAATATGATGTTCATGAAACACAATACAGAAATATGTTGATTAACAATAGCTGATGACTTTTGATGTTTATTTGTTACTCTTTTTGCTCAATATACACTGCACAGTACAATAATGAATAATGAAAAATATGTTATTTTACTATAATGATAAAGTGGCAGACAATCACTTTTTCAGTTAGTGATCTATATTAATTATATCTTCATAAATATATAATTTTGACAAACCTGTCAGTGAACATTTAACTGTCACATTGTGGAAAAATTAAAGAATTTGCATCTGAGGTTAAAGCATATACTGAGCAAAAATGAAAACTTACCAGATTTTAATTTCAAAAATTGTGTTCAAATATTGTAATACAATATTGTATTCAGTGATTCTATATTTTATCTTTTAATATTTACACTTCAACTTCATTCTCTACAATGAGGTCTTATTCATCTAACGAACCATAATTTCTGATAGTTAACAGTATGGTGTATTACTTTAAAAGGCTTGGTTACAGTAGAATAGATCTAGTTCACATTTGTTTGGACTTTGCACAATGTTTTGACATGTGACATCACCAACCACGCATGTTTTGCCACAAGTTGCTGCTTGCCGGCATTTACTTTGTTGTCAATGTTGCTGTTCCAACAGCCATTGAAAAAATATAATATATATAAGATTGTTTAAAGTATGCTTGAAGCCCTTCATGTTTCACACACTTTAAACAACCCAACTGTTTTCCAGATATGTGAAAATGCCACAAATTAAATTAAATTACCCAAATGAAAATGATCAAATATCGATTCTATCCTTAATTTAATTTGTGTTATTTGCACATATCAGGACATTTGATAAAGCAGAAAGATGTTATTTTTCATAGAGAGTGATGATTTTAATGTCCACTGAAGCAAGGAAATAAAATACAGTTACTCAAATATACAAATAAAACAATAAATAAATAAAACAAAATCCAACGCTTAATTTTCAAAAACCACTTAATTTTTTCTTATTTCTTTTTTTAAACCAATAGATACTGAACTGACAACTTCAAAGATCAAAATATTTTCAAACGAATTCCTCCAGATATTTGCATTCACTGGTACCATTAATGTAATAGGAGTCTCCCATGTTTTTTAAGTCAAGTTTTTATTTTGGCTCATTATATCAAAACAAAATATATATTCTAGAATAATTTGTGGTCAAAATTATCATTAACCTTTAGGAATCTCCTTGTGAAAAATGAGGAACAAGAAGTTTGCATTACCAATAGACATCTAAGTAAACATTAGCTAGGATTTGGGATTATCCAGCATAATTTTATGTATTATGATTAACACTTCGTGGAAGCCTTTCATCTTGATTCAATTGATGCTTCATGCAATGAAGATGGAAACATTTTAAAAGGTGTCCCCTATTAGTCAAGATGACATCGTATGACATGGAACAAGAAGTTTCCTGGTATACAATACATGTAGTAAGACAGAGTTCTTCCTGTATAGAAATGTCAAATTTTAGCAAGATTTCGTTATTATTATACCCCCACAAACGAAGTTTGAGCGGGTATATAGGAGTGAGCTTGTCGGTCGGTCTGTTGGTCTGTCTGTCGGTCGGTCGGTCGGATTCTTCGTTTCCAGATGATAACTCATGAAAGGCTTTACAGAATTAAATAATTTTTGGTACACAGGTATATCGTCATAAGATACAGGTCAAGTTCGATTTTGGGGCTGGTGGGATCAGTGTCAAGGTCACTGTTACTAAAAATAGAAAAATGGTTTCCGGATGATAACTCATGAAACACTTCACAGATTTAATCCTTGTTTGGTAAATAGATGTAACATCACAAGATACAGGTCAAGTTCGACTTTGGGGCTGGTGGGGTCAATGTCAATGTCAGTATTACTAAAAATAGAAAAAGGGTTTCCAGATGATAACTCATGAAAAACTTCACAGATTAAATCCTTTTTTGGTACATATATGTAATATCATAAGATACAGGTCGAGTTCGACTTTGGGGCCTGAGGGGTCAGTGTCAAGGTCACTGTAACTTAAAAAAGAAAAATTGTTTCTGGACTATAACTCATAAAATACTTCATAGATTTAATTATTTTTTGGGACACAGATGTAACATAAGATATAGGTTAGGTTTGACTTTGGGGCCTGTGGGTTCAAGGTCAAGGTCACTGTTATTTAAACTTCAAAACTTCGTTTCCACTCAGTAACTATAGCTTGGAATGAGATTCTTAAATGAAATTTGGTGTATTGGTGTTTTTTGTGAAGATGACTTTAGGGATTCAAGGCCTGTGGGGTCAAGGTCACTGTTACTAAAAATAGAAAATAAACTGTATGCTCAATAACTTTGGTTCAGAATGAGATATTGTGATGAAAATTGCTATATAGGTAGTGTCTGTGAAGACGAAACTTGGTATTGAAATTGGGTCTGATGGGGTCAAGGTCACTGTTACTAAAAATAGAAAAAATGGTTTCTGGATGATTTCTCATAAACAATGTTTGGCATGCAGTTCTTAGATAAAAGTTAGGTAAAGGCCACTGTTACTAACATATTCAAACCATTTCTGCTCAATAAATTTAGAAGGAATGAGATATTGTGATGAAACTTGCTGTATATGTGGCTACTGTGAAGACGACACTTTGGATTGAAAGTGGGGCACATTATGCCATTAATTCGAAGCATTCCCAGTTCAATTATCAAGCATACATGTGGGGGTATTTAATCACTTTCAGTGATAATTCTAGTTTCATTAACCATAGACTCACAAGATAGATGTTGATCAAGAGTTGCACAAAAGTTTGTGGATTTGATTTTTAAAATAAAGGAAAAAGTTAGACCTAGAAAAACCTTAAAATCTATTTGATATTTATCAGAAAATAAAAAGCAACACAAAACAACAATTTAAATGCTGACATAAGTGGAAAGGATACTGACAACAATATTTAAGGTCCTTGAAAAGATCTTTCAATTATGAAGAGAGAAATCAACATTTTTAATTTTGATAATCCACTTTCACGACCTGGAAATTGAAGGTCAAACATTCTTTTACAAATAAATCACATTGTTTACATTTGTTAGACCAAAAGACCTTAGATATTGTTGTCAGTAAGTCATTACTCATACTTCTTGTTTTTAAGTATAGACACTGGGATATAATTACAAACATAGCAGCAAGTACTAGCTATTTTTGGATGTCTATCAATTAGTAGCCATACTTGTAAAGTAGCTTTTTTAGTTTTTAAAAGTTATTGTAAGAACATGAATACTAGATATATCTTGATTTAAGTTATATGAAGCAAATTGCAGTAAAAAAAAACACACCCAATTTTTCTCCGAAATAGCTACTTTTCAAATATGCCTGTAAAAGTTTATGTAACCAATGAATGCACTTTATCATAGTTATTCCCAGTCGTAACTTTGAAATCAAAGTTCCGCATGGTTGTTGGTCAGTGTATTTACCTTCACATGTTATATCATATAATATGTTTTAATAAAGGGGGTTTCAGTGTAATTACCGAGCCTATATCTTGTGTCCAAATTTAGGAAAGCAAAAATACCTCTTCTAAAAGTGTCCCAGAATATAGGGACACTAATTATTTTTATGAAAAATAAATGTACCGTAAAAACCCTATGTTTTTGGCCACCCTATGTTTTCGGCCACGTTCTTTTTTTAAAAAATATTAATTTTTTTATTGACCCTAAAAATTTGGCCACTAAAAATCGGCGATTTTTTCACTAACCCTATGTTTTCGGCCAGCATTTTAAATTCTAAATTCATCATTTTTATTAGATTAGTAACAAAAAAATATGTTTGTTAACCTTGGTTTTGATTTTGATATTAAAGATAGAACTAGGCAATAACCGTATACATCATTGGCTGCCGATTGAGGATATGTTTGTTTCTGAAAAATTATTTGTCATCATCTTATTTGCGGTAATTAATATTGTAACAACAAAGTGGTAATAAGATCGAAACCTGGTAAATATAATGTGTTTTTTATTTAAAGCAATTATAATTATGATAATCTTTAGTTTGCAATCTGTCATCTCAAATCTGGAGATGTTGCTATGCAACTAGGCTATGAAGTGCGAAAAATTGCGACTTTATGATTGCCGCGGGCAAACATCTATTGTACTTTTTACCTGATCACATAATCGGCACTTAATAATATCCAAACTGATTTCAGTCAAGACAAATGGTTTTTCCGAAAAAAATATCGTAACTCAATTCTAGCCTATAAATTTTTATGAACAGAACCGATGTTTTTAAAACTGTTATTCAAAAGCGAGTTTAATTTTGTTACGCATAAAAAATAAAATAATCGATGTGTGTTTTTAAACTTGCGAATACTTGCCCCTAAAATATCCAAGAATTATTACATGTACATTTACTAAAATCATCAAATTTACAACTGCCATGAACACCTGTTCGTTGCCCGCTTTGATCTTAAATGTCAGCGATGCTTGTGTATTTCATCAAAGACGCCAACATCAACTTGAAACGGTACGCACCGCGCAAATATTCGATCGACGATGTATTACAAAAAATTGCAACCCGTCAACAAACTAGGTTGATTTCATTTCTAAATCAGCTGACTATTTGATAGTATTTGGTATAATTATTGCTAATTTCTGATCAGGTTGTGTTTGTATCTGCAGAACCGGCACTTTGCAGAATTAGCAGTTTGCAACTAATCTATTGCACTCTTATTTGCGACGGTCATCAAACTCTTTTTGCAATGTTGATTATACAACAATAGTATGTTTATTTAGCAACGATGGAGTTAATTGCTTGACAAAGGTAAGCAGAAATTTCAAAGGTACAAACGTCTGGTATGTGTTGACATATTCTAGTCTTACATTTATGGACGTGTCAAGTAATGCACATGTGTCTAAATGTTTGGACGATCTGTCTTTAAATGAAAATTCTCGTCTCTAAATATTACTTCAGCCAGAAAAATAATATTTTTTCCGTCCAAAGACTTAGGCAAAATACGTTAAGTTATGCATTTCATAAATACAGATGTATACTGTACCAGTATTCGGATAGTCGGTGACGCGGACAAAATCCTATGTTTACGGCCGCGATTTTTAGCTCGACTATTCGAAGAATATGTCGAGCTATTGTACTCACATGGGCGTCGGCGTCGCCGTCGCTGTCGGCGTCCCGCTTTGGTTAAAGTTTGCGTGCAACCTACCTATATCTTAAAAACTACTATAGCTACAGCTTTAAAACTTGGCACACTTGTTCATCATCATGTCCCGAGTGTGTATGCCAAGAACCATAACTCTAACTTTCATTTTGATCAAATTATGGCCCTTTTTCAACTTAGAATTTCAGGTTAAAGTTTGCGTGCAAGCTACTGTACAAACACATAACTTCAATACTACTTATACTACAGCTTTGAAACTTGACACACTTGTTCATCATCATGTCCCGAGTGTGTATGCCAAGAACCATAACTCTAACTTTCATTTTGATCAAATTATGGCCCTTTTTTGACTTAGAATTTAAGGTTAAAGTTTGCGTGCAAGATACTGTACAAACACATAACATCAATACTACTTATACTACAGCTTTGAAACTTGACACACTTGTTCATCATCATGTCCCGAGTGTGTATGCCAAGAACCAGAACTCTAACTTTTATTTTGATCAAATTATGGCCCTTTTTTGACTTAGAATTTAAGGTTAAAGTTTGCGTGCAAGCTACTGTACAAACACATAACTTCAATACTACTTATACTACAGCTTTGAAACTTTACACACTTGTTCATAATCATGTCCCGAGTGCGTATGCCAAGAACCATAACTTTAACTTTCATTTTGATCAAATTATGGCCCTTTTTCGACTAAGAATTTCAGGTTAAAGTTTGTGTGCAAGCTAGTGTACAAACCCATAACTTCCATACTACTTATACTACAGCTTTGAAACTTTCATTATCATATCATGAGTGGGTATGCCAAGAACCATAACTCTAACTTCCATTTTGCTCAAATTATGGCCCTTTTTCGACTTAGAATTTTAGGTTAAAGTTTGCGTGCAAGCTAGTTTCTTTAATACTTCTTGTACTATAGCTTTAAAACTTTCAACACTTATTTACCATCATGACCCTGACTATGTACGCCAAGAACCATAACTCTTTCTTTCATTTTTTTATCAAATTATGGCCCTTTTTCAACTTAGAATTTCTGGTTAAAGTTTGCGTGCAAGCTAGTTACTTTCATACTTCTTGTACTATAGCTTTGAAACTAAAGACACTTGTTCACCATCATGACCCTGACTATGTATGCCAAGAACCAGAACTCTTTCTTTGATTTTTATCAATTATTGCCCTTTTTTTACGTAGAATTTCAGGTTAAAGTTTGCGTGCAAGCTAGTTACTTTCATACTTCTTGAACTATAGCTTTTGAAAGTTGTTCACTATCATGACCCTGACTATGTATGCCAAGAACCATAACTCTTCCTTTGATTTTTATCAAATTATTGCCCTTTTTAGACTTAGAAATTAGAGGTAAAGTTTGCATGCAAGCTGGTGAAACCTCATAACTTTCATTCCACCACCACCACCACCACCACCACCACCCACCCAACCACCCATCCAACCACCCACCCACCACCACCCACCACCACCACCCATCACCATCCACCACCACCACCAACCATCACCACCCACCACCACCACCCACCCACCACCACCACCCACCACCACCACCACCACCACCACCACCCACCCCCACCACCCCCCACCCACCCACCCTCCACCACTCACCCACCCACCCACCACCACTCACCCACCCACCACCACTACCACCCACCACCACCACCAACCACCACCACCACCACCACCACCACCCACCACCTTCCACCACCACCACCACGTAAAATTTATTGATTTCATAACTTGGATTATGAAACTTTTGTTCATGTGTATGTTGGGTGTCATAAACTCCTGAATCACTCTCCAGTTTAAACGAAGCCCAGTTTAAAACATGCTTAAATATGTCTGACTTCGAATAGTCGAGCTTGCAGTTGTTTCCGACTGGCTCTTGTTATAATTATTTTTTCATAACCCTAAGATTTCGTCCAAGAAAAAAAAATTATTTTAAGCTGCCCGAAAACATAGTTTTTTTTTACGGTATCCCCATATTTAGGGTGTCCCAAGACTTGGAGTGATTACGGTAATAACAATATTTTTTAAAGATGCGATTACCGTATATACTCAGCCATAGGTCGATCCGTTCATAAGTCGAGGGGTGGATTTCCATCTCTTAAAGGCCGTTTTTTACCTTGACTCATTTATAAGTCGAGTTGAAAAACTGCTAAAATTAGGCCTTCTTAAGCAACTTTTATGCAGGTATATACGGCCCAAAACGTATCCGACGTAACCATGAGAAAATCAATAAGTACAACTCGCTGTTTCTTTTATACTTCTGTAATGCCATTTCATTAACCAAATCATGTTATATTGAACAAAAACTAATATTTTTAATTAATTAAAACAAGTACTTATAACAGAAATATTGTTTACTTTATTTCAAGTACACAACAAAATAAATACGACTATCATTCACAGCTTTATTATGCCCCCGCCATGTAATGGCGGAAGGGCATATAGTGTTCACCCTGGCTGTGGGTGGGTGGGTGTGTGTGTCAGTGTGTGTGTATGTTCGAAAATCGTGTCCGCTCTGTAACTTTGTTATTTCTTATAGGATTTTAAAATAACTTGGTATGAATGTTCACCATATCAAGACGGTGTGTCGCGTACAATACCCATGCCTGTAGGTCCAAGGTCAAGGTCACTGTTACTAAAAATAGAATTTTCTTGTCCGGGCTGTAACTTCCTTATGAATGGAGGGATTTCAAAATAACTTGGCACAAATGTTCACCATGACAAGGCGGTGTGTCGCGTACAAGACCCATGCCTGTAGGTCCAAGGTCAAGGTCACTGTTACTAAAAATAGAATTTTGTTGGAAAAATCTTGTCCGCTCTGTAACTTTGTTATTTCTTAATGAATTTTAAAATAACTTGGTATGAATGTTCACCATATCAAGACGGTGTGTCGCGTACAATACCCATGCCTGTAGGTCCAAGGTCAAGGTCACTGTTACTAAAAATAGAATGTTCTTGTCCGGGCTGTAACTTCCTTATGAATGGAGGGATTTCAAAATAACTTGGCACAAATGTTCACCATGACAAGGCAGTGTGTTGCATACAAGACCCATGCCTGTAGGTCCAAGGTCAAGGTCACTGTTACTAAAAATAGAATTTTGTTGGAAAAATCTTGTCCGCTCTATAACTTTGTTATTTCTTAATGGATTTTAAAATAACTTAGTATAAAAATTCATCATATCAAGATGGTGTGTGGCATACAATACCCATGCCTGTAGGTCCAAGGTCAAGGTCACTGTTACTAAAAATAGAATTTTCTTGTCCGGGCTGTAACTTCCTTATGAATGGAGGGATTTCAAAATAACTTGGCACAAATGTTCACCATGACAAGTCGGTGTGTCGCGTCAAGACCCATGCCTGTAGGTCCAAGGTCACTGTTACTAAAAATAGAATTTTGTTGGAAAAATCTTGTCCGCTCTGTAACTTTGTTATTTCTTAATGGATTTTAAAATAACTTGGTATAAATATTCACCATATCAAGACGGTGTGTCGCGTACAATACCCATGCCTGTAGGTCCAAGGTAAAGGTCACTGTTACTAAAAATAGAATTTTCTTGTCCGCGCTGTAACTTCCTTATTAATGGAGGGATTTCAAAATAACTTGGCACAAATGTTCACCATGACAAGGCGGTGTGTCGAGTACAAGACCCATGCCTGTAGGTCCAAGATCAAGGTCACTGTTACTAAAAATAGAATTTTGTTGGAAAAATCTTGTCCGCTCTGTAACTTTGTTATTTCTAAATGGATTTTAAAATAACTTGGTATAAATATTCACCATATCAAGACGGTGTGTCGCGTACAATACCCATGCCTGGAGGTCCAAGATCAAGGTCACTGTTACTAAAAATATAATTTTCTTGTCCGGGCTGTAACTTCCTTATGAATGGAGGGATTTCAAAATTACTTGGCACAAATGTTCACCATGACAAGGCGGTGTGTCGCATACAACACCAAGCCTGTAGGTCCAAGGTCAAGGTCACTGTTACTAAAAATAGAATTTTGCTGGAAAAATCTTGTCCGCTCTGTAACTTTGTTATTTCTTAATGGATTTTAAAATAACTTAGTATAAATATTCACCATATCAAGATGGTATGTCGCGTATAATACCCATGCCTGTAGGTCCAAGGTCAAGGTCGCTGTTACTAAAAATAGATTTTTCTTGTCCGGGCTGTAACTTCCTTATGAATAGAGGGATTTCAAAATAACTTGGCATAAATGTTCACCACGATAAGGCGGTGTGTCATGTACAACACCCATGCCTAAAGGTCACAGGTCAAGGTCACTGTTACTAAAAATAGAATTTTGTTATAAAAATCTTGTCTGCTCTGTTACTTTGTTATGTCTTATTGGATTTTAAAATAACTTGGTGTAAATGTTCATTATATCAAGACGATGTGTCGCGTACAATACCCATGCCTGTAGGTCCAAGGTCAAGGTCACTGTTACAAAAATAGAAATTTCTTGTACTGGCTATAACTTTGTTATTAACAGAGTGATTTCAAAATAATTTGGCACAAATGTTCACTATGACAAGTCGTTGTGTTAAGTACAATTCCCATGCCTGTAGGGTCAAGGTTAAGGTCACTATTACTAAAACCAGACTTTTCTTGTCTAGGCTGTGAGTTTGTTATTACTTATTGGATTTTAAAATAACTTGGTATAAATGTTCACCATGACAAACATGCATAGCGGGGGCATCCGTGTCCTATGGACACATTTCTAGTTTTATCATATTTTAATGCATAGTCTGTCACTAAATGCACTATTAGAAACTGTTTAATATTTTATTTATAGTTCTAAAGAATTTACATTTATTTTATTTCATCACAATTTATGCGAAATAACACTTTATTTTCTATTCAAATCATATTCAATCACACGCAATTTGTATGCGTTATCATACGACTGACGCTTTCTCTTGGGCAATGTATTTTTTTATGTAAATTATTTCAATGTAAGACAAGTGAATAAATTATGATAAGATATCTGATGATCGTCGCTACAGTTAACGTGTAACTCCGCCTCCCGCCTATAGAAATAAACTTGAAAATTCATATGCGAGTTCTGACTGGTGGGAGGCGGAGTTTCTTTACGATTTGGTCATGCTAACTTGCTAGCGATTGGCTAGAGCAAAGCTGTTAGACAATCTCAGCGTAGCGGAAAGTTGGGGCCAATTGGCAGGTGTTCTTATAGTAAACTTCCTTTGTTATGCCCAGTTTGTTTTGATAGCAATTAGCGACTGTCGGCGAGAGTACACAGCAAATTGTGTACCGTTATTAAATGTCATCACGGTTTGACAGGCACTAGGCAGTTTTCGGAGACAATTATGTACAATCAGGGTCTATTAATAAAATTGAATAGAGCCTGGTTTAATCTTGATTTACTCGGTTAGTCGCAAGTTGAATAATATTTCACTAATTACATGTTTCAATTAAGCATACATGTAATTATATTTGAAAGCGTTTCAACAAAAACATCGCAATTGTGTAAAACGTAAATAATTATATTTCATAATTTTCTACAAACAAGCGTTGTAGGTAGAATTATAATATTGCAATTATTCTCATTCCGTTTCCCATTGAATTCAATGTCATATTGATACAGCGTATCTCCGAATACTGCTTATACTCGTTAACACAGCGGCAATCGCGGCGATTTTCCTAACTGCTATATTGTGAAAAAAAACGTGAATAAATAAGTTTTCTAATTTTCTAAAAACAATCATTGTAGGTAGAACGCTCACGTTGCAATAAATTGTCTTTCTGTTTTTCAATGAATTAAATGATATAGATACGAACGTAACTCCAAATACCGTCAGTACTGTTTTTATCACGTTAAGAACAACAACAACTATTCAAAATGGCGGCGATTCGCGACGATTTTTAAAAGCTTTTTTTCTTTCTCTCAGCCATAAGTCGAATCGACTTTTTAGAAGTGTTTTTGAAAGGAAAATACCTCGACTAATGGCTGAGTATATACGGTAGCACTAAAGAACAGAGAGCACTTTTCTGTAAACTTTCTGAACACTGCTTGTACCATGTAAATATAATGATATATAATAAAAGTTAAAATATTATCATATTACTTACAAATGAATCCATGTAAAAATCATGTTTCACCTTTTCAAACTAAAATATGATCTTGAATAGATACGGTGTATGTAATCTGTCTTTACACTAAATGTAATTATAAAGGACATAAATAAGGTCAAAATTGTTTGGTGACAACCTTAACCCTTTCCTCCAATGATATACCTTTATTGCATGGGTGAACAGTTTAGATCCAGATCAGCTGGCACATCCGTGCTGTCTGATCAGGACCTAAAGTGTTCACTTTTTGATTTGTTAGGTTATTTGTGACCAAAATGCGACCAGTGCGGTGGATCTACACTGGTCGCATATACATAAAAATGTGTACATATGGAGGAAAGGGTTAAGCTATATAATTTCCATGTTTTTTATCATTTGTTTTCTTCCCAAAGCTATCAATTTTTGAATTTTTACCATTTGCCATAAAACAACAACCTTTGTTCTTTCCAATTAATCCTTTATCCCTGTACTACATTATTACATCTTAAGAGTGAGATCTATAATCTGGATCTACACTGTTTCCTTTAAAATTAATTTCTTATCAATATGGCATCAGTTTATAATACTAATCAAACTGCGCAGCTGTTATAAGTTGATCTGGATCTAAGTTGATATATCCCATGAAGTAAAAAGATCCCTACAAAACTCACTACATTGAATGATAATTTGCAATATTCTATGACTTGAGTTGTTTATCTTATGGAATGTAACACTCTTTTTTCACTGGATATCTTTTGTTCTTCTTTTTTGTCGTATAAGCTGTGTCTAGATAATGGATTAACACATACAAGCTAACAGTCTACGTAGATGCCATTTGGCTGGATTGTTCCTTTCACTCACTTTCAATGACATTGTGTAGAATCTTATAGCAGTATTCATTCTGTTCTCCTGTTCCATACATTGTCCTAAGAGATTTAGGGCAGTCTCCATATGGCAAAGACCTTCATCAGTGGCTATAGTCCTGATCAGGTTGTCCAGGGCTTGCCGTTTTTCTGCTGGCCTGTTGAGCTGAGTGTACACCTTGTACTGCATAAAGTACAGGTATGGCATGGAGTCTACATTTGCACTGCTCATCCGGTAATCAATTTCACCTCTGTATGGTTGGTCTAATGCTGTTGATCTAAACATTTCAAACCTTAGCTCATAAGGAACACAGTTAACCTCACATGGCAGATAACTGATGCAGCATGCCATGTTGTGTTGTATCACATCTTCATTCTTCTCATAGCAGGCTTTTGCAAAGTCTTCTGAATCTTTCCATGTATATGGAAAGCAACAACAAAATGACACAAACAGTGTTTGTGACAGCTTTATTCTTAGAGCCTCCAGGATAATTTCACATTTTTCTAGATCTCGGGCACAATACAGTGCTGATGCCAGCTTCAGCTTGCCTGAGGAGATATCTGAGTTTAGTCCCAAAGTGAACCATCTTAAAGCTTCAGCAGATACAACCTGAGCAAGCTGTATATCTTCAGATGCTATGACAGACCCTATTCTAGAACATAGAAATGGTACCCAGAGACTGATTGCCTTTCGCTCAAGTGTATTACCAATGCTATATACCTGGCAGAGACTTAAGACCTTTTCTTTGAAAGAATCAATACAACACTTGGTGAAGCGCAGTAGAAAGAAAGCCACAAATTGAATGTTTCGTGAGCCTACTTTGATAGAGATATCATATGGAGTCTGTAGATAAACATGTGATATTCCGCCTGCTTTAACATGAAGACGATTACCAAGATCATCTATCTGTGTTCTCAGCAGTGATTGCCCTATGTTCTCAGTCAGGCTGCACATGACATCTATAAGCTGATGTTTGACATCTGCAGACAATTTACCAGCAAGGAGATTGTTCCCAGGTATCATGAAATGGGGACAGTTGTCTGTCAGTATACAGTTCAATAAAGATTGCAGACATTTACTTAACCATGTCAGTAAAGAACTTTCATTCCATAAACTGCTGTTATCTGATTCTGCAATACAGTAGAATAAAATATTCTTACACATAAAACTGGAAATGGCCTCTCCACATTTGGGTTTCAAAAAAGTCTTTATAATCATTTTCATAAGAATGTAACACCTCATCTGTGTTATGTTGAGATTAAACATCAAGCATCTTTCAGCCATAGAAGTAGATATTCTCCACTCCAGGTCCTGGTACTCCTCCACACATGTACTACTGCTTACAGGAACTAACAAACATCCTTGTTCTGCTGAATACTTCTTCATTTCTTCAGTTGGCCAGCCACTCACATTCTGCTGATGAAGCCAGGGATCAGCTTCTTTAGGCCACGATGAACAGTGATAAGCCAATACCACGTCAGAATCAGGTTGATTTGGTCTGTTTAGTCTTGTTGCAGCAGGACCATGTCTTACCCGGCCAGTTTGCAAAAAAGCCCCTACCAAAATTGAATGTCTTAGCAGCACTCTTTCACTATCATCTATGGTGAAATTTTGATTGTGGATCTCTTGGGCAGGAAGAGGGGCATCATCTCTTGTACGCTGTAGCAAGCAATAGCCTGGAGATGTTGTCTCATCCTGCACCATCACATACTGCTGCTTACCAGGGAGATGTTCCCACTCTGACCAGTCCTGTATTATCCTGAATTCATTGATGCATGCAAGGAAATCTACATCGGAGTTTAGACCTTGGGTAGAAGATCCCTCACTTTGACTGCCAAAACTATATGTCTTTGTTGAATGTCCTCTGAACTCTGGTGTTATGTGAAAGAAAGTTGTGTTTAAAGTCTCATGTAACATCATGGCTCTTCTTCTCTTCAGTATCATTGTCTTGTTTACACCGATGTCATCGAGAACCTGGGACAGTCGCTCTGACAGGTTCCGATAGTAGTCCGGTAGTCTGAACATTCTGTTAATTAAAAAAAAAATTCAGTTTCATTGTCTAAAATAATTAAAATTTAATGTTCTTTATTAAAAATAATGTTCTATTGTTTTGTTTTGAGATATATTGTTAATGCACTTTTATATTTGTAAGCATAAACTTTGATGGTTTTATGTTAGACATTCCTTTTTTAATTGTGGTTTTAAAATCATGGATCTGCCCACAAAAATTAATGTCTGAAAACGTCTGAAAATTATTATCCCATGAATATTAATTAATTCACAGTAAATATGTTGAAAAAACAATAATTTCATTTAAAATATGGATTGTTAGTTTTCTTGCTTTATTAAGAGATGTTATATATGCATATCTATGGCTGTTATTAATTTCATCTACCTGTATAAAAACATGGCAGTCTGAGTGTCTTGATTGTGTTTCTGAGCTGCCATATTGCAAAAAATGCTACAAATCCACCTCTTCATCACCAAATATAATTTTGATGATTTTTTAAGAACAATTTTTAAATGAGAAAATTAATATTTTGCTTGATATATTTCTAGGATATAACCCACCAATTTGAAATTTTATGCCACAGATGAGTAGCATCTAGTATAACCTGTCCACCCATCCCGGCTGGTTTGGTTTGGTTTCTGGTTAATAACAGTAGAACAGTTTAACCTTCAGTGTCACCAAACTGAGAATGTTAAGAGAAATATAACGCTACTTTTTTAGGTTAATGTTAAGGATAGCTCACTTCCAAGCCAAGGTCTGTTCTGTAACTCTTGAACCATTTGAAGGATTTTAAAAAAAAAGGAAACACAAATGTTAAACACATTGAGATGACATACTGAAGCCATGTTCAGGATAGTTAGCTTCAAGGTCAAGGTCAAGGGTCAAAGGTCATAGTTAGCAATTTCCCTTTCCCTCTGTAACCCCTTGAAGGATTTCAAAAAAACTGGCACAAATGTTAACCACATTAAGACGACATGCAAAAGCCATGTTCAGGATGGCTTGCTTCAAGTTCAAGGTCAGACTTAGGGTTCAAAGGCTATATGACTTCATTACCCTACTGCTCTGAACCCCTCAGGGGTTTTCAAATAAACCTGACACAAATGTTAACTACATTGAGATGTCATGCAGAAGCCATGTTCAGGATGGGTCACTTTAAGGTCAAGGTAGACTTACAGATCAAAAGTTGAGGTCGGGCCCTTAGATATCTTCATCCTTCTGTATATTTGAAAGTATTGTAAAGTACTGGAAAGAAGCTTAATATAAAAAAAAATGTAGTGGAAAGAGGCCTAAGACATTGTCGTCTCAGTGATAATTATCACTGCCAAGCAATCCATTACAGGAACTTTTCATTATAGCAACAATTTTATTCCATTACTGATAATGCCTACTGTCAACCAACTGGTTTTTCCCCCCGAGTGTGGGTGGTGAGTGGGTATCATTCTGCTAGTTTGAGAGGATGAGTGAATGCGGGAGTGAGTGATAAGTGGGATGAGTGAATGAGTGAATAAAATTAAATCAGTTCTAAAAGAATATTCAGATAATATATTTATTACCAATGTCCGATGTACCTCAATATTTTACTGTACTTTTGTATGTTTTTGTAATTGAAAATTGAAATAAAATATTAATAAAAAAAACAAAAAAACAACAACATTTTTTCCATGATTGGTAATGATTGCAGAAGCACCAGTGCAAGTCAAATTTTGCCAGATACTTTTTCAGCATGATCAGTTTTGTTAGAATATCAACTGAGAAGTACCAAGATCAGGCTACTGATTTAAAATTTTTTGATTTCTCAGTGATGTGATACCTTTTTCTTAGAGTAAGAATTATAATATGACAAAACCTTCGGTTCATGTTGTGTTGTTAATATTTGTGTGGCTCTTCTCATAAGCACATGCTCTCTTTTTCCTCTCTACATTTTGGCTGCAAGGGGAGAATGGGTGTATTATCTGGGTGCAGCAATTCACAAAATACATACAGTTGCTTGCTTCAAGATTGTTTCTCAAGACTTACTTGAAATTTCATTCTACTGAAGTGTCTTTAAACAGAATGGAGAAGGTTGAGTTGCATGATTAATGTTGCAACATACAGTCAGAAAGGTCATCTGTCAAAATGATGTAAAAATGTTTTGACCATCAAAATTGAAAGTAAAATGCTACTATTTTTTTTACAAAATGGCACTTATGATTGTAAACCAGCATATACTTACATCACGTATGAGTTGTTTTGGTATATTGTTCATGAATTTCAGAGTTCTCATGCTAATGGTTTTTTTATTGTTTCAGTACCGGTATGTGCTTGATAATTAGAACATGAATTAGACTTAACTGAGCTTGCACACATTAGGATATTCTTAGATAAATACATTTCTTCATTGAAATCTATGCAGCAATGAGTATTTCCACCCCCACCAACCCCCCCCCCCCCCCCCCCCCCCCCCCCGAAATTTATATTTGAAATTTTATCCAGTTTTTGGCATTTGCTAAGTTAGCGATACCTTAAATAATTCAGTTTGGATAATATTCTTTTAAACTCATAAAAGGCTATAATGCTTCTGCTTGGTTATATTGGTAAAAAATATTAGCCCATGGTGAAGATCAAGGAATAAAGAAAAATGCTGTTATCAAAAATAAATATGTTAATAAACATTAGCTAATATTTTTTGTTTCTTTATTGGTTACTATTTATACATGCAGTTCAAAATACTCTGCACTGTACATGTATAATAGACAATTACTTCTGCATCATTCAATCAGAAAATATATTTTATGCTTTACAGTTGAACCTGTCTTAGTAGCCTCCAGCATTCAGCAACCACCTGTCTTAAACAGCCAGTTTCAATATGTCCTAAACTGACAAT